>CM029012.1:136837542-136941859 GCA_016801055.1 Panax notoginseng | reverse complement strand
TAGATCTCAAAGGGAGTTGGGATAAGTACCTACCCATTGGTGGAATTCTCCTACAACAACAGTTATCAGGCGAGCATAGAGTGGCTCCATTTGAGCGTTGTATGGAAGAAAATGTCGTTCTCCAGTATGCTGGGGACGAGGTTGGGTGAAGCAACATTGTTGGGACCAGAATTGGTACGCATTACTACAGAGAAGATCCAAACGATTCGACAACGTATACAAACGGCACAGGATCGACAAAAGAGTTATGCGATCTTCATCGGAAGGACGTAGAATTAATATAATGGATCATGTATTGTTACGTGTTGCACCATGGAAGGGAGTTACAAGATTTGGGAAGAGAGGAAAGCTCAATCCAAGATTTGTTGGTCCATTTGAGATTCTTGAGCGAATAGGAAATGTGGCATATAGACTCGCATTACCTCCAAGCATGTCTCGTGTTCATAATGTTTTTCACATTCTATGCTTCGTAAATATGTTAAAGACCCGAACCACATTATTGAGTTAGACCCAGACGAGATAGCTGAAGATTTAACGTACGAGGAGGTACCTGTTAAGATCTTGGATAGGAAAGAGCATGTCCTACGCACGAATGTTATACCACAAGTTAAGGTTTTGTGGAGAAACCATGCTATTGAAGAAAATGACCTGGGAGTTGGAATCAGAAATGAAAGCGAGGTATCCTCACCTTTTGAAACATCAGGTACTTACGTACGTCAATTTCGATGGACGAAATTTTCATAAGGAGGGGAGGTTTATAGTAAGACCCCAACTTATTAATGAATAAAATCAAATTTTCTCTAAATATTATTGTGAATAATAAGGGGTTAATTTGATATAATACTTTGGTTATGGGTGAATGTGCAAATTTTGCAAAATAAGCAAGTGGTTATAAAATATTTATTTTTGGTCGGTGAATATTCGGTTGGTCGTGGAATATTCTTGCTGTCGGGGAATATTCGTACGACGACGCAGCCTTGTGTGGGCCCCATAACGGAAAGCGATTGGATGAAGAAAACGACAAGTATAAGTTGTTTATAAATAACGGCGTAGTTGTTACCGTTAATACTGTTGGAATACCCGGTGGTTAAAATACAGTAGCACACGGTATTGCACCAATTATTGATTCTTACGTAAGAAGGCACTACTCAATAATTGTTACAGTAGTTATTATTCAATATTTTATTTTATTGATTCAATAATTGCTGCGTTGATATTTTATATTATTGTTGTTTCAATAATTGTTGCTGCACAGTATTTTCATTTATCAGATCAATAATTCATATTATTTGAATAATATTATTAGATAACATTATTGGCAATGTCTAGAAAGTTCTGTCTAAGGAGAGGTTTGGTCATCTAATTGCGCGCCAGTAAGGAGAAATCCTTATTGGAAAGCCCCCTCTTTCCTGGGAACGGCCTGGTTGTCATAAATGTGATTCTGTAATATTATTTGTGAATAATTAATTATTGATTCATATGATAAGGAAATATTTATTTTATGTGGATATAAATGAGGGATATATTTTTGTGGTTAAAAATGAAGGAGTTAATGTTGAGGTTTTTATCAGTATTTTTGTCGGAATGGAGGTATTAAAAATCAGGGTTTTTGAGATATTTGCGGGGGTTATAATTTTTAATCCGACCGTTGGATCGTGGTAATTTTTGGATATGTTATACATATATAAGTTGAGTATATGTCCACAAATTTTGAACCGTTAAAAATGAACGTATGATTTATTATGAATTTTACAAGATGACTGGTTCAGAAATTGTTGAATTTTCGGAGTTTATCATTTTGGTGGAAAATTCTAGAATTGGTGGGCCCCACTTGTGGTTGGTGAAGAAATGTGCTGAATTATATTTCAAATGTGGTGGGTGGGAATAGTAGCAGGTAAAGCCATCAGGTTGCAGGTCAAACCTACCAAAATTTTCCTATAAATAGAGGGCTAAGTTAGAATTGAAAATCACACCAGAAACAAGTTTTCTCTCTTTCTCTCTCTAGATTATTGAGTGTATTTTGTGAGTATTTAGATACTTTGAGAGTTTCTATTCATCAGAGCAAGTTTCTTTCAGCCTTATACCGGTATTCCGACCAGAAGTACTGATATTTTGAGGTAAGGGATATTATTTTCTTCTTAATGATATTATTTTCTTCAATATCATTATGCTGAAATATTGATATGAGTTTTTATCAAATTTGGAACTTTTTGTGTCGGGGTTACTATTCACGTATACGGCACTATTCACGTATACGGCACTATTCACGAATACGGCACTATTCACCGAAAAATAAAATTTTTCCTTTTTGTCCAAGATGTCTATTATGGTTACTATCTTTGATTGTATCCATGTTTTGATCTTTATTTTTGAATTCTGCTTCACAATTGATTATTATGAAGTATTATTGATCTTGGATAAACTGTTATACGAATCCCTACTATTTGTCCTTCTGTCTCATTGGATTCGTTCTCTTTAAGATATTTTTCATCATCCTCAGTCCTAAATGATGATATTACTGAATATCTTTGGCCTGTAGTGCAAAGATGTATGATTACTTGATGAATATCTTTGGCCTGTAGTGCAAAGATGAACAGGTGTTGAGATGAACATGACCGACTGATGATACAAATGAATATCTTTGGCCTGTAGTGCAAAGATGAATATTTGGTTAAAGATGATTATTAATTGATGTTACAGGGATAAAATATTGATGATGGACTTTTAAATCTTAGAAGATAGTAGAATTCTTTCTCTACTTGACTCTTCTAATGGTTTGCTGTTTCCGCTGCAGTTGTTGATCTAAAACTTGTTGTCGATTATATTTTATCAGATTTTTCCCTGTTGAAGACTAACGATAATTTGTTGTATATTATCTTAGTCATAATATTCTTTACTGGGCTAGTTGAGCTCACCCTTTTCCTTTTTGTTCCATTTTTCTTCTCAGGAGGTGAGAACATAGCAGGATCTAGTCGGGGTATGGAGTGATGGTTCTAGAAAGATGTTTAGCAGTCCTCACTATTTCTGTAAAATAGTGTTTGAATAATTGTAATGAGGATTTATTTGAGTGTGGATATTGTCTAGAAGACAATATTTGTATTTAAACTCACAGTATGTGTTGTCGTATTTTGCACGACAATTGTATTATTGAAGTTGTAGTTTGCTTTCTGTACCATGTATTTGGCGACTCAGAATGGGTGTTGTATACCTATTTTGGGGCGTCACATTATCATAATATTCTTTACTGGGCTAGTTGAGCTCACCCTTTTTCTTTTTGTTCCATTTTCTTCTCAGGAGGTGAGAACATAGAGATCTAGTCGGGGTATGGAGTGATTGTTCTAGAAAGATGTTTTAGCAGTCCTCACTATTTCTGTAAAATAGTGTTTGAATAGTTGTAATGAGGATTTATTTGAGTGTGGATATTGTCAGAAGATAATATTTGTATTTAAACTCACAGTATGTGTTGTCGTATTTTGCACGACAATTGTATTATTGAAGTTGTAGTTTGATTTCTGTACCATGTATTTGGCGACTCAGAATGGGTGTTGTATACCTATTTTGGGGCGTCACAGTTGGTATCAGAGCTTAGGGATATGATCCCTGGCTGAGATGTGAGACAAGAACTAGGAGGGGAGAGACGGGGAATTCCTTCGCTAGTATGACCTGACTAAGTGTATTTGGTGTTTATTTGGTCGGTCAGAGTATAGGGATAATATATGACATGACTATTAACCCTTATTTTATGGCAGTATTTGAGAATGTCGACTGAGAATATTAACAGTGGAGTAAATGAAACAGTGGAGACACCTTTGATTACCACCCAGGAGAACGTGCAACAGGAAGGCAATATTCCTCCTGTAAACAACGTTACCGAGCAAACGATGAATGATGGAATGTTTAGAAGCTTTTTGCAGTTCATGCAAAATCAGACGAGGGAGACTCGTGTGCAGAATACAGGTGGAAATGATAACAACGCGCGGTTTGTCACAGCCAAACAGTTCAAAGAATTGGGACCACCAGAATTTAAGGAAAAGCCGGATCCGATCATGGCAGAAACGTGGGTCAAGCAAATTACCAAGATATTCGATGTCTTAGGATGCACGGAGGAACAGAAGGTTCCATTCGCCACCTTATGTTCCGCGGTGAGGCAGACTACTGGTGGGAGTCTGTGAAGCGTACCCAGCCTGACGCACTCAATATGTCCTGGGAAACATTTCAAAAACTATTCAATGACAAGTACTTTCCTGAAAGTATTCGTCATATGAAGGAGGTGGAGTTTATCAGACTGGAACAAAACAACATGACGGTGTCCCAGTACGAGGCGAAGTTTGCAGAGTTATCCAGGTTTGCACCTATTTGGTCGAAAATGAGGAACGAATGACAAGGATGTTTCTGAGAGGTCTAAAACCTGAGATTCGGCAATATCTTATCTCTCATAAATTTTCTTTATATTCAGATGTTGTAAACAGGGCTCAATTATTAGAGCGAGATAATGAGTATGTGCAACCGAGGGACCACAACCAGGGTCATACCGGTGGCGGCAGTCATCGAAGCAATGAAAACCAGCAGGGAGGAAAACATTCGGACAAAAGCGGTAACCACTCGGGTGGTCATCGTGGCCATGATAATAGGAGAGGTGAGTCAAGTGAAAATTTCAAGAAGAGAAGATTTAACGATGACAGGAAGACGTCGATAGCAGCACCAGCACCAGGAACAAATTCTAGGGGAGGAGAACGACCGCCAGTTAGATGTTACAGATGCGGAAAGGAGGGACATATAAGTCCAAACTGCCCACAACAGTTCAAGGTATGTTATAACTGTGGAAAGGAGGGCCATATAGCTCGAGAGTGTTCTGTAGCAAAACCAAGTTCAGCGGGGATGGTGACTCAAAAGTTGTCCCGGATAAGTCAAAGTCAACGGTTCCTGGAAGAGCATTTTTCGTGACTGCCCAAAACGCGAGGAACCCGAACGAAGGTATAACGGGTTAGTTAATTATAAATTCTTGCGAAGTTTATACCTTACTAGATACCGGTTCTACCCATTCATTTATCTCTCCTGCTTATACTCAACGTTTAAACTTGATTCCGGAGAATTTAAACTTTGACCTATCTGTAGAAACTCCGTTAGGAGAAACTTTCATCACATCCACTGTTTATAAATCTTGTTTGATCCAAGTTGGCACCATCACATTACCTGTTGACCTTATCTCTTTAAAGATACTTGCTTTTGATGTGATTTTAGGAATCGATTGGTTAACTACTCATCATGCTAAATTGATTGCTTTTGTAAGGTTGTTAGTTTTCATATTCCTAAGCAACCTGTTATTCAAATTCAAGCAACCAAACCATTGAAGTCAAACTCTTTCATATCAAGCCGTAAAGTCATTCGTTTATTGAAAAACGGATGTCAAGCTTTCTTAGCCATGTCATGGACTTGAACAAAAATACGTCAGAATTGAATTATATTTCTGTTGTTAGTAAAATCCCTGACGTATTTCCTGAAGAATTTCTTGGCCTACGTGTGATATTGAATTTTGTATCTTCTTTGAATCTGGTACAAAACTCACTTCTAAAATCTAATATCGAATGGCTCCTATTGAACTTCAGGAGTTAAAAATCCAACTATAGAAGTTGATAACCGAGCCTCTATCTGGTGACTTCCTTTGTGGAATGCACCGAAGCCTGACTCTCTGTAGGGGACGTCATATTCGTGCGATAGTAAACTGATAGGTGTCATTGTGATGTGCTATCCAAAGTTGGGATATGAGTCACAGTTGAGAGCAATCTAAGTCGGTAATCGAAATACGTAGCTTTCTAGGCTTAGCTGGTTATTATCGGAGATTTGTGGAAGGATTTTCTCGAATCGCTACTCCGTTAAATCAGCTGACTCGGAAAGATACAAAATTCGTATGGAGCGAGAAATGCGAGAAGATTTTCCAATAGCTCAAGAGGCGACTCTTTCGGAACCTGTTCTGACCATACCATCTTGGAAAAGCGAACGTGGTAGCTGATGCGTTGAGTAGAAGATTGTGCGCGAGTACGAGTGCGATATTATTGAACACAAAGACCTATTTTGTATAATTTATAAATGATAGAAATAGAGTTAATGACTCTAGGGACCCACGTGATGATATACGAGTAAAATCGACTTTAATCGATAACGTTAAAGCCGCTCATGCTACGGACATAGAGCTGATGCGTATGAAGAAGAAAGTGCAAGAAGGTGCTATTCCAGAAGCAAGAATCGATGAAGAAGGAATACTTCGAGTTAACTCCAGACTTTGTGTTCCTAACGATTTTGACTTGAAGCATAGAATAATGATGGAGGCACACAACACACCGTTTGCAATCCATCCTGGGAGTACCAAAATGTATCACGATCTTCGACATACATTTTGGTGGAGCAATATGAAAAGAGAGATCGCGGAGTTTATCTCGAGATGTTTAACTTGTCAACGTGTAAAAGCGGAGCATCAAGTACCAAAGGGTCCATTGCAACCACTTGAGATTTCGAAATGGAAGTGGGAACACATTACTATGGATTTTGTTACGGGTCTTCCCAAGGTTTCTCAAGGTATAGATGCGATTTGGGTTATTGTTGATAGATTAACCAAGTCCGCTCATTTCTTGCCGATACGTGAGACTTATTCCCTTGAACGTCTTGCTAGTATGTACGTGAACGAGATTGTGAGATTGCATGGCATGCCAGTATCCACAGTTTCGGATCGTGACCCAAGATTCACTTCACGATTTTGGGTTAGCTTGCAGAAAGCTATGGGCACGGATTTACGATTCAGTTCGGCATACCATCCTCAAACGAATGGACAATCAGAGAGGACTATTCAAACTCTTGAAGATCTATTAAGACTTTGTGTCCTAGATCTCAAAGGGAGTTGGGATAAGTACCTACCATTGGTGGAATTCTCCTACAACAACAGTTATCAGGCGAGCATAGGTGTGGCTCCATTCGAGGTGTTATATGGAAGAAAATATCGTTCTCCAGTATGCTGGGACGAGGTGGATGAAGCAACATTGTTGGGACCAGAGTTGGTACGCATTACTACAGAGAAGATCCAACGATTCGACAACGTATACAAACGGCACAGGATCGACAAAAGAGTTATGCGGATCTTCATCGGAAGGACGTGAAATTTAATATTGGGGATCATGTATTATTACGTGTTGCACCATGGAAGGGAGTTACAAGATTTGAGAAGAGAGGAAAGCTCAATCCAAGATTTGTTGGTCCATTTGAGATTCTTGAGCGAATAGGAAATGTGGCATATAGACTCGCATTACCTCCAAGCATGTCTCGTGTTCATAATGTTTTTCACATATCTATGCTTCGTAAATATGTTAAAGACCCGAACCACATTATTGAGTTAGAACCAGACGAGATAGCTGAAGATTTAACGTACGAGGAGGTACCTGTTAAGATCTTGGATAGGAAAGAGCATGTCCTACGCACGAAGGTTATACCACAAGTTAAGGTTTTGTGGAGAAACCATGCTATTGAAGAAATGACCTGGGAGTTAGAATCAGAAATGAAAGCGAGGTATCCTCACCTTTTCGAAATATCAGGTACGTACGTCAATTCCGAGGACGAAATTTCATAAGGAGAGGAGGTTGTAAGACCCCAACTTATTAATGAATAAAATCAAATTTTCTCTAAATATTATTGTGAATAATAAGGGGTTAATTTGATATAATACTTTGGTTATGGGTGAAATGTGCAAATTTTGCAAAATAAGCAAGTGGTTATAAAATATTCATTTTATCGGGGAATATATTCGTTTGGTCGTGGAATATTCTTGCTGTCGGGGAATATTCGTACGACGGCACAGCCTTGTGTGTGCCCCATAACGGAAAGCGATTGGATGAAGAAAACGACAAGTATAAGTTATTTATAAATAACGGCGTAGTTGTTACCGTTAATACTGTTGGAATACCCGGTGGTTAAAATACAGTAGCACACGGTATTGCACCAATTATTGATTCTTACGTAAGAAGGCACTACTCAATAATTGTTACAGTAGTTATTGTTCAATATTTTATTTTATTGATTCAATAATTGCTGCGTTGATATTTTATATTATTGTTGTTTCAATAATTGTTGCTGCACGTATTTTCCATTATCAGATCAATAATTCATATTATTTGAATAATATTATTAGATAACATTATTGGCAATGTCTAGAAAGTTCTGTCTAAGGAGAGGTTTGGTCATCTAATTACGCGCCAGTAAGGAGAAATTCTTATTGGAAATCCCCCTCTTTCCTAGGAACGGCCTGGTTGTCATAAATGTGATTCTGTAATATTATTTGTGAATAATTAATTATTGATTCATATGATAAGGAAATATTTATTTTATGTGGATATAAATGAGGGATATATTTTTGTGGTTAAAAATGAAAGAGTTAATGTTGAGATTTTTATCAGTATTTTTATCGGAATGGAGGTATTAAAAACTAGTGTTTTTTGAGATATATTGCGGGAGTTATAATTTTTAATCCGACCGTGGGATCGTTGTAATTTTTGGATATGTTATACATATATAAGTTGAGTATATGTCCACAAATTTTGAACCGTTAAAAATGAACGTATGATTTATTATGAATTTTACAAGATGACTGGTTCAGAAATTATTGAATTTTCGGAGTTTATCATTTGGATGGAAAATTCTAGAATTGGTGGGCCCCACTTGTGGTTGGTGAAGAAATGTGCTGAATTATATTTCAAATGTGGTGGGTGGGAATAGTAGCAGATAAAGCCATCAGGTTGCAGGTCAAGTCTACTAAAATTTTCCTATAAATAGAGGGCTAAGTTAGAATTAAAAATCACACCAGAAACAAGTTTTCTCTCTTTTTATCTCTAGATTATTGAGTGTATTTTGTGAGTATGTAGATACTTTGAGAGTTTCTATTCATCAGAGCAAGTTTCTTTCAGCCTTATACCGGTATTCCGACCAGAAGTACTGATATTTTGAGGTAAGGGATATTATTTTCTTCTTAATGATATTATTTTCTTCAATATCATTATGCTGAAATATTGATATGAGTTTTTATCAAATTTGGAACTTTTTGTGTCGGGGTTACTATTCACGTATACGGCACTATTCACGTATACGGTACTATTCACGAATACGGCACTATTCACCGAAAAAATAAAATTTTCCCTTTTTGTCCAAGATGTCTATTATGGTTACTATCTTTGATTGTATCCATGTTTTGATCTTTATTTTTGAATTCTGCTTCACAATTGATTATTATGAAGTATTATTGATCTTGGATAAACTGTTATACAAATTCCTACTATTTGTCCTTCTGTCTCACTGGATTCGTTCTCTTTAAGATATTTTTCATCATCCTCAGTCCTAAATGATGATATTACTGAATATCTTTGGCCTGTAGTGCAAAGATGTATGATTACTTGATGAATATCTTTGGCCTGTAGTGCAAAGATGAACAGGTGTTGAGATGAACATGACTGACTGGTGATACAAATGAATATCTTTGGCCTGTAGTGCAAAGATGAATATTTGGTTAAAGATGATTATTAATTGATGTTACAGGGATAAAATATTGATGATGGACTTTTAAATCTTAGAAGATAGTAGAATTCTTTCTCTACTTGACTCTTCTAATGGTTTGCTGTTTCCGCTGCAGTTGTTGATCTAAAACTTGTTGTCGATTATATTCTATCAGATTTTTCCCTGTTGAAGACTAACGATAATTTGTTGTATATTATCTTAGTCATAATATTCTTTACTGGGCTAGTTGAGCTCACCCTTTTTCTTTTTGTTCCATTTTTCTTCTTAGGAGGTGAGAACATAGCAGGATCTAGTCGGGGTATGGAGTGATGGTTCTAGAAAGATGTTTTAGCAGTCCTCACTATTTCTGTAAAATAGTGTTTGAATAGTTGTAATGAGGATTTATTTGAGTGTGGATATTGTCCAGAAGACAATATTTGTATTTAAACTCACAGTATGTGTTGTCGTATTTTGCACGATAATTGTATTATTGAAGTTGTAGTTTGATTTCTGTACCATGTATTTGGCGACTCAGAATGAGTGTTGTATACCTATTTTGGGGGCGTCATAGGGACAAACATTAAACTCTGTCCGCTCCGAATTATAAGATTAATATCGTCTTTTTAAAGGTTATAATATAATACGAGATATTTTTAAATTTAAAATTAACATGATTCATTTAAATTTTAAAAATATAAATCTTATAACTAGTAATACTTTTCGGTTAGTTGATGATATTCATAACCATAAATTACATAACTTTATGTCAATTTTAAGTTTAAAAATGTTTGAAAAGTCAATATTAATCTTATAATTTGAAACTGAAGTAGTATTTTAAACCTATTTGTACTTTGTTGCTATTAATGATCAGGAAAGATAAATATTCAGCTCTTCAAATTGTACAATCTCACATCACATGAAAATATATTTGGACAAATAGAACTCTCATCATCTATAGGATATTAGGATGAAATAATGATTCATATTTTTTTAAAAAAAAAATCACTATCTGCTAATAATAGTAGAGGAGTCGGAATCAGAATCGAAATTGGAATCTAAATTGGAATCGGAATCAGAATCCACCACTATTCATGGCGTCTTTATTCTAACTTTGAAAATATAGATAAATACTATACTATTGAGGAACAAGCGAATCAATCAATATTGAAGTTTATTTTTCAAAAACATCATAAGAAAAATGGAATGGGGTTTTTCAAAAACATCATAAGAAAAACGGAATGGGATTTTTCGAAACAGCAGAAAAAGAAATTCGTTTTGCTGTTTAGGAAAAAAGATTCTAACTCTTAAGAATTCAATAGGATTCCCTTCTTTGTTTGTATGATTTGAGGGGGGAAGGTCCCGTTGAGCAGTTCTAGTAAGATTTGTAATATGAATAACTTTGTAGAGATATAAGCGGCTATTTTAGGATTCCATTTCTTAGTACCATGTCCAAAATGAACTCCAGCCTTCATCATCTATTCCAAATTGATGTTCAATTTATATAAAATATTAAAAAAAAACTAAACATCTGCTACTAATAGTAGTAAATGGTAAATAGACCCCGATGTTCTCCATTAATCTTCTTGTCAAATTGACTTTGAAAAAGTTAATTTGAAATATTTTAAAATTTACATGATTCATTTGTGTTTTGAAAACAACAAGCCTTATAACTAATAGTACTTTTAAGAAGTTTATGATATTCATGATTATATTGATATAAATTAAATGAATTCAAGTTAATTTTGAGTTCAAAAATGTTTGAAATTAATTTTTAAAAAGTCAATATTGGTCCAAAAAATTACTCTTCTGCATGCAAAAAGAAGAAGTAAATTAAAATTTTAAAACATCATTTTTAAATTAAAATAAAAAACTTAAAAGAAATGCAAGAAATCATCCTCATCATCACTCGCATGAGAGTAGTTTTGGCTTGCTGGAACAATGTATATAAAAGGATCGAGTCAGTTATAGCTCCAATTTTTTTCGTCACTATAACATACAAAGCCGACGATATAACTATGGCGACGGTTCAAACCATCACTATAGCTCAAAAAAACGTCGCTATAGCCAGTTCGCTCTTTAAGGTTCGCTAGAGAAGGGGACCGTATATATATATATATATATATATATATATATATATATATATATATATATATATAGTCCGGATCTTAAGCTCACCCCTTATCCAACTCACCCGAGCTCACCCCTCTTTAGCGACGGATCCGGCGACGGTTCGGTCATACAACCGTCGTCTATACTTTTAGCGACGGACAACATATATCGTCGCTAAAAGTATACATGACGGTTGTATGACAGAACCATTGCCGGGTCCGTCGCTAAAAGGGGGTGAGCTCGGATGAGTTGAATAAGAGGTGAGCTTAAGATCCGGACCGTATATATATATATATATATATATATATATATATATATATATATATATATATATATATATATATATATATATGGGCAAGTAGATCTCTAGCTGTCCATTGAAAAAAAGAATAGCCAATTTTATTTTATTTTTTTTAAAAATGGCTATCTGCCACTATTAAATAGTGCGCATAGGTGAATTACCCAAAGTATCTTGATTTAAATAAAATATTAACAATGTTTATTCCATTCGCTACAGAAGGCCTATTTCTCTTTATGTTGTTTATTCCATTGCCAATTTTCTCAATGAATTTGGCCTTTTTATGTCATAATAGTTTTTTGCAAGACATAAACTGCATGTTATTTTCACTCTATTGTTAAATAATTTATTGTTGATTTACCGTCAAACTTATTAATAGATGAGATTGGATAAAATTATAAGAGGACGTCAATTATTATACCCTCTTCAAAATAATTACCAATAATATTTATCCACGCAAGTGATAATCAAAAAATTGACGTCGGTATATATATATATATATATATATATATATATATATATATATATATATATATATATATATATATATATATATATATATATGGTCCGGATCTTAAGCTCACCACTTATTCAACTCACTCGAGCTCACCCCCCTTTAGCGACGGACCCGGCGATGGTTCGGTCATACAACCGTCGTGTATACTTTTAGCGACGATATATGTTGTCCGTCGTTAAAAGTATAGACGACGGTTGTATGACCGAACCGTCGCCGGATCCGTCGCTAAAGGGGGGTGAGCTCGGGTGAGTTGGATAAGGGCTGAGCTTAAGATCCGGACTATATATATATATATATATATATATATATATATATATAGAGAGAGAGAGAGAGAGAGAGAGAGAGATTCATAGGACATAGTGTTGGATTATTAGCAGAATTAACAAGACGAATAATTGAGTAAATTGGAACAACTTATCTGGAATATGAAGAAAATCGATGCATAGCAAAGCTACTGTCCTAAAAAGTGATTTCGCCCCCACAGTTGATAATCACAGGTAAAAATGGGCTACCGGCGATCACCCTCCAGGATTCAACGGTAAAGCCTCCGATCGTGTGTACTCACAGAAAGAGACTCTGAACTTGTCTATGTGGATTGCCCAGAATAACAGAGTATTTGTCGAAGGAAGAATAGAACAAAGTATAGATGTATAGCAAGAAGAAGTATTAGCAGTGTATATCCTGTGAAGAACAAATTTGGTTTTTATAAGGAAAAGAAACAGAACGTTGGAATCAACGGTAAAAAGAACGTTGGACATAAATACGATTAGCGTTTATTTTCCTCAATGAACGTTGGACACGCACTAAGGTTTTCTGACAGAAAGTCCAAGAACCGAGCTTGGCCTAGCCCAATTTCTTAGCCATCCTCATGTGCGCGAGCCCATCCTTTTTTCCCAACCAAGTTACTAAACCCAAGCCACCACTTACTAATATACACAAAGAATGTTTTCAAAATAGATGATATGGGACTTTGTCAAAACTAGAGATTTTGGAGCATAACCAACAATCCCCCACATGATCCAAAATTATCAAAGAGAGAAAAATTAATAGGAAGTAAGAAGGGCAATGGATTTTAGATACATAACGTCGATACCTTGTGGGTTTGAATCGACACTTAGTGGAACAAGCTCATGATTGTAGATTAGAGGTGAACTATATTCTTGAACCCATTATCTATGATACAATCAATTGAACTTGCACACATATCTAAAAATCCTGAATCTACACAAGTCCGCGGTTGGGCGCGTTCTAGGCCATGCGCCATATCCCAGATTTTCATAAAGGCTATAGAGAGTTTGCCAAAGACTCTCATAGAAAGCGGCCTACACTTCCACCTTTATATAGGTGAACCCATCAAGTGTATACTGACATACACCACCCTTTAGGGCTATGAGTTTTATTAAGAATCTAAATGATTTATCCTATCACAATTTGTCAGTAAGCACCACATACACACAGGGATAAATATAAATAATTGTAGTGTGACGCCCCCAAAATAGGTCCAATCCACAACCTATTCTGAGTCGCCAAAATACATGGTACAGAAACAACTATAACTTTATTATTACAATTGTCGTGCAAAATACGACAGCACATATACTGTGAGTTTAAATACAAATATTGTCATCTAGACAGTATTCATACTCAATTAAGTCCTCATTATACTTATTGATACACTATTTTAGAAAATAGTGAGGACTACTAAAACAACTGTCTTGAACCATCATTCCACACCCCGACTAGTACTCACTACATTCTCGCCTCTTGAGAAGAAAAATGGAACAACAAGGAAAAGGGTGAGCTCAACTAGCCCAGTAAAGAATATTATGACTAAGATAATATACAACAAATTATCCTTAGTCTTCAACAGGGAAAAATCTAATAGAATACAATAGACAACAACTTTTAAATCAATATTCGCAGCGGAAAATAATATTTCATAGAAGAGTTACGTAGAGAATGAAATCTACGATTATCTATGAATTTAAAAGTCCATCATCAATATTTTATCCCTGTAACATCAATCAATAAATATCTTGAATCAAATAGTCATCTTTGTACTACAGGCCAAAGATATTCATCAGTTGGTCATGTTCATCTCAACACCTGTTCATCTTTGCACTACGGGCCAAAGATATTCATCAGAAATCATTCATCTTTGCACTACAGGCCAAAGATATTCAGTAACATCATCATTTAGGACTGAGGATGATGAAAAATATTTTAAAGAAAACGAATCCAGTGAAACAAAAGAATAAATATTAAGGATTCGTATTTCAGCTATTCTATGTCCAAAAATACCTCATAAATAATCATAGTGGAGTAAAATTCAAGAATAATCAAAATATGGATACAATCAAAGCTAGTATCCAGAATAGATGTTTTGGACAAAAAGAAGAAAATTTTATTTTTCAGTGAATAGTAACTCGTGAATAGTAACTCATGAATAGTAATCCCGACATGAAAAGTTCTAAATTTGATAAAAAATTCAGATCAATAATCCGGCATAATGATATTGAAGAAAATAATATCATTTAAGAAGAAATAACATCCCTTACCTAGGAAAGACGATACTTCTGACTGGAATACTAGATATAGTGCTGAAGGAAACTTGCACCGTATAGCAACACTCAAAGTATCAAATACTCACAATAATATGCTCGATATAGAGATAGAAATAGAGAGAAACTTGTGTTTCTGGTGTGATTTTCAATTCTAACCTAAGCACCCTATTTATAGGAAAATGCTTAGAACACCAAAGCAGAAAATTGAATATAATAATATTATATTTACAAAATTATCAAGCCCACCTTAGAAGATCTGAATTCAGCCCATTCTTATCACATGTTGAGCCCACTAATTTGCAAAAAACGTTTTTCTTTAAAATAATAATTAAAACTTCCAAAAATCAATTATTTCGGACCTTCAGAACTTCAATAATTCATAATAAATAGCCCTTTTATCAGAAAATTCGAATCTCTTGACTATTAATAGGAAATTCAATTCTCTACAACTTTGCAGAAGAAAGTTTTTCCAAATTCCAAAAAAAAATTGACCGAAATCTACAAACGGACGATTTTACAGTCTATAATAAATTTTCGGTCAAGAATTGTGTCCACCAACACACAAAACATGTGTTAAACATTTAATTCAACAAAAATACTCTTCCTCCTCATTTATTCATATATCCCACATTCATTGTAAAAATATCACCATTAATATATTATTAAAATAATATATTTAAATAAATTATTTTATCAGAAAAGATAAAATATTAATTTACAACAATTGTCACATTTAAAAATTTTTCTCCATCTATATCCACATAATATCAATATTTTCCTCATCATATAAATCAATAATTAATTATTCACAAATAATATTACAGAATCACAATACTAACAACCAGGCCGTTCCCAGGAAAGAGGGGGCTTTCCAATAAGGATCTCTCCTTACTGGCGCGCAATTAGATGATCAAACCTCTCCTTAGATAGAACTTTCTAGACATTGCTAATAATGTTTTCTAATAATATTATTCAGATAATATGAATTATTGCTCCGATAATAGAAAATACTGTGTAGTGACAATTATTAAAACAACAGTAATATAGCATATCAACGCAGCAATTATTGAATCAATAAAATAAAATACTGAACAGTAATTACTGTAACAATTATTGAGTAGTGCATTCTTACGTAAGAATCAATAATTGGTGCAATACCGTGTGCTACTGTGCAACAACGCGTATTACTGTGTTTTAACCACCGGGTATTCCAACAGTATTAACGGTAATAACTACGCCGTTATTATAAACAACTTATTTTTTGTCGTTTTCTTCATCCAATCGTTTTCCGTTATGGGGCCCACACAAGGCTGCGCCGTCGTACGAATATTCCCTGACAACAAGAATATTCCACGACCAAACGAATATTCCCCGATAACAATGAATATTTTATGACCACTTGCTTATTTGAAATATTTGCGCATTTTACCCATAACTAACCTCATTAATCAATTTAACCCTTACTATTTCAGAATAATAAATAGAGGAAATTATATTTTATTTATTAATAATTTGGGGTCTTACAACCTCCCCTCCTTATGAAATTTCGTCCTCGAAATTGACGTACGTACCTGGTATTTCGAAAAGATGAGGATACCTCGCTTTCATTTCCGTTTTCAACTCTCAGGTCATTTCCTCAATAGCATGGTTTCTCCACAAAACTTTAACTTGTGGTATAACCTTCGTGCTTAGGACATGCTCCTTCCTATCCAAGATCTTGACAGGTACCTCTTCGTACGTTAAGACTTCGGCTATCTCGTCTGGTTCTATCTCAATAACGTGGTTTGGGTCGTCCACATATTTACGTAACATCGATACGTGAATAACGTTATGAACACGTGACATACTTAGCGTTAAGGCGAGTCTATAGGCCACAGTTCCTACTCGATCGAGGATTTCAAATAAATCGAAGGCTTGAGCTTTCTTCTCTTCATCGACTCTTACTTCTAGAATAACACATTCTTGCACCTTCTTCTTTATATTCATCAGCTCCAGGTCTGTAGCTTGAGCGGCTTTAACGTTATCGATTAAAGTCGATTTTACTCGTATATCATCATGTGGGTCCCTAGAGTCATTAACTCTATCTCTATCATTTATAAATTATACAAAATAGGTCTTTGTGTTCAACAATATCGCACTCGTACTCGCATACGATCAATGCGTCAGCTACCACGTTTACTTTTCTAGGATGGTATTGGATGGTGTGATCGAAATCTTTCAACAGCTCGAGCCAACGTCGGTGTCGCATGTTGAATTCTTGGAAGCTCTTCTCGCATTCCTCGGTCCATTCGAAGTTTGTATCTTTTCGAGTCAGCTGAGTTAATGGAGTAGCGATTCGAGAAAATCCTTTTACGAATCTCCGATAATAACCAGAAAGCTACGTATTTTGCTTACTGACTTAGGTTGCTCTCAACTGTGACTCATATCCCAATCTTGGATAGCACGTCACAATGACACCTATCAGTTTACTACCGCACGAATATGGTGTCCCCTACGGAGAGTCTGGCTTCAATGCATTCCACAAAGGAAGTCACCAGATAGAGGCTCGGTTATCAACTTCTATAGTTGGGTTTTTAACTCCTGAAGTTCAATAGGAGCCATTCGATATGAGATTTTAGAAATGGGTTTTGTACCGGGTTCAAAGTCGATACAAAATTTAATATCACTCTCTGGGAGGAAGCCAAGAAATTCTTCAAGAAATACGCCAAAAATTTTACTAACAACAGAAATATCATTCAAATCTGACGTATTTTTGTTCAAGTCCATGACATGGCTAAGAAAGCTTGACATCCGTTTTTCAATAAACGAATGACTTTAAGGCTTGATATGACAGTGATTGACTTCAGTGGTTTGGTTGCTTGAATTCGAATAACAGGTTGCTTAGGAATATGAAAACTAACAACCTTACGAAAGCAATCAATTTTGGCATGATGAGTAGTTAACCAATTAATTCCTAAAATCACATCAAAAGCAAGTATCTTTAAAGAGATAAGGTCAACAGGTAATGTGATGGTGCCAACTTGGATCAAACAAGATTTATAAACAGTGGATGTAACGAAAGTTTCTCCTAACGGAGTTTCAACAGATAAGTCAAAATCTAATTTTCTCCAGAGTCAATTTTAAACGTTGAGTATAAGCAGGAGAGATAAATGAATGGGTAGAACCGGTATCTAATAAGGTATAGACTTCACAAAAATTTATAATTAACTAACCCGTGCTAACTTCGTTCGGGTTCCTCGTATTCTGACCAGTCACAAAAAACGCTCTTCCAGGAACCGTTGACTTTGACTTTTCTAGGACAACTTTTTGAGTCACCACCCCCGTTGGACTTGGTTTCACTACAGTGCAATCTCGAGCGATATGTTCTTCCTTTCCACAATTATAACATCCCTTAAACTGTTGTGGGCAGTTTGGGCTGATATGTCCTTCTTTTCCGCACTTATAGCATATGACCGGTGGTCGTTCTCCTCCCTTGGAACCAGTTGCTGCTGGTGCTGACGTCTTCGTATTGTCATTGTTGAATCTCCTCTTTTTAAAATCTCCTCCCGACTCGCTTCTTCTATTTTCATGGCTACGATTACCACCAGAGTGGTTGCCGTTCTTGTCTGTATTTTTCTTTCTCCGCTGGTTATCATTGTTCTGATGACTGCTGTCACCGATATGATCCTGGTTGTGGTCTCTCGGTTGACCGTACTCGTTATCTCGCTCTAATAATTGAGCCCTGTTGACAACATCTGAATAGAGAGAAAATTTATGAGAAATGAGATATTGACGTATGCCGGGTTTCAAACCTCTCAGAAACATCCGCGTCATACGTTCCTCATTCTCTACCAAATGAGGTGCAAACCTGGACAACTCTACAAATTTCTCCTCGTACTGGGACACCGTCATGTTATTCTGCTCCAGTCTAATAAACTCTACCTCCTTCATATGGCGAATACTTTCAGGAAAGTATTTTTCGTTGAAGAGTTTCTGAAATGTCTCCCAAGACATGCTGAGTGCGGCTGGATGGGTACGTTTCACAGACTCCCACCAGTAGTCTGCCTCGCCATGGAACATAAAGGTAGCGAATGGAACCTTCTGTTCCTCCGTGCATCTCAAGACATCGAATATCTTAGTAATTTGCTTGACCCACGTCTCCGCCTTAATCGGATCCGGCTTTCCCCATAATTCTGGTGGTCCCAACTCTTTGAACCGCTTGGCTGTAACCAGCTGTGCGTTGCCATTGTTTCTTCCTATATTTTGAACAGGAATCTCCTTCGTCTGGTTTTGCATGAATCGCAAAAAGCTTCTAAACATCACATCGTTCATCGTCTGCTCAGTGGTGTTGTTCACAGGAGGAACATTGCCAGCCTGTTGCACGTTCTCCTCGTTGGTGAGTATAGGCTTCTCCACCGTCTCATTTACTCCGCTGTTAACATTCTCAGTCGACATTCTCAAATACTGCCATAAAACAAGGGTTAATTTAACAAATTAACATATCACATAATATCCCTATATTATGATCGACCAACAAATAAGCTTAGGTAGGACACACTAGCGAAGGATTTACTCGTCTCACCCCTCCTAGTTCTATTCTCTGATCTCCGCCAGAGATCATATCCCTAAGCTCTGATACCAACTGTGACGCCCCCAAAATAGGTCCAATCCACGACCCATTCTGAGTCGCCAAAATACATGGTACAGAAACAACTATAACTTTATTATTACAATTGTCGTGCAAAATACGACAGCACATATACTGTGAGTTTAAATACAAATATTGTCATCTAGACAGTATTCATACTCAATTAAGTCCTCATTATACTTATTGATACACTATTTTACAAAATAGTGAGGACTACTAAAACAACTGTCTTAAACTATCATTCCACACCCCGACTAGTACTCGCTACATTCTCGCCTCCTGAGAAGAAAAATGGAACAACAAGGAAAAGGGTGAGCTCAACTAGCCCAGTAAAGAATATTATGACTAAGATAATATACAACAAATTATCCTTAGTCTTCAACAGGGAAAAATCTAATAGAATACAATAGACAACAACTTTTAAATCAATATTCGCAGCGGAAAATAATATTTCATAGAAGAGTTACGTAGAGAATGAAATCTACGATTATCTATGAATTTAAAAGTCCATCATCAATATTTTATCCCTGTAACATCAATCAATAAATATCTTGAATCAAATAGTCATCTTTGTACTACAGGCCAAAGATATTCATCAGTTGGTCATGTTCATCTCAACACCTGTTCATCTTTGCACTACGGGCCAAAGATATTCATCAGAAATCATTCATCTTTGCACTACAGGCCAAAGATATTCAGTAACATCATCATTTAGGACTGAGGATGATGAAAAATATTTTAAAGAAAACGAATCCAGTGAAACAAAAGAATAAATATTAAGGATTCGTATTTCAGCTATTCCATGTCCAAAAATACCTCATAAATAATTATAGTGGAGTAAAATTCAAGAATGATCAAAATATGGATACAATCAAAGCTAGTATCCAGAATAGATATTTTGGACAAAAAGAAGAAAATTTCATTTTTTAGTGAATAGTAACTCGTGAATAGTAACTCGTGAATAGTAACCCCGACATGAAAAGTTTCAAATTTGATAAAAAGTTCAGATCAATACTCCGGCATAATGATATTGAAAAAAATAATATCATTTAAGAAGAAATAACATCCCTTACCTCGGAAAGACGGTACTTCTGACTGGAATGCTAGATATAGTGCTGAAGGAAACTTGCACCGTATAGCAACACTCAAAGTATCAAATACTCACAAGAATACGCTCGATATAGAGAGAGAAATAGAGAGAAACTTGTGTTTCTGGTGTGATTTTTAATTCTAACCTAAGCACCTTATTTATAGGAAAATGCTTAGAACACCAAAGCAGAAAATTAAATATAATAGTATTATATTTACAAAATTGTCAAGTCCACCTTAGAAGATCTGAATTCAACCCATTCTTATCACATGTTGAGCCCACTAATTGGCAAAAAACGTTTTTCTTTAAAATAATAATTAAAATTTTCAAAAATCAATTATTTCGGAACTTCAAAACTTCAATAATTCATAATAAATAGCCCTTTTGTCAGAAAATTTGAATCCCACGACCTTTAATAGGAAATTCAATTCTCTAAAACTTTGCAGAAGAAATTTTTTCCAAATTCCAAACAGAAATTGACCGAAATCTATAAACGGACGATTTTACAGTCTATAATAAATTTTCGGTCAAGAATTGTGTCCACCAACACACAAAACATGTGTTAAACATTTAATTCAACAAAAATACTCCTTCTCCTCATTTATTCATATATCCCACATTCATTGTAAAAATATCACCATTAATATATTATTAAAATAATATACTTAAATGAATTATTTTATCAGAAAAAGATAAAATATTAATTTACAACAATTGTCACATTTAAAAATTTTTCTCCATCTATATCCACATAATATTAATATTTTCCTTATCATATAAATCAATAATTAATTATTCACAAATAATATTACAGAATCACAGTACTGGCAACCAGGCCGTTCCCAGGAAAGAGGGGGCTTTCCAATAAGGATCTCTCCTTACTGGCGCGCAATTAGATGACCAAACCTCTCCTTAGACAGAACTTTCTAGACATTGCCAATAATGTTATCTAATAATATTATTCAGATAATATGAATTATTACTCCGATAATAGAAAATACGGTGTAGTGACAATTATTAAAACAACAGTAATATAACATATCAACGCAGCAATTATTGAATCAATAAAATAAAATACTGAACAGTAATTACTGTAACAATTATTGAGTAGTGTCTTCTTACGTAAGAATCAATAATTGGTGCAATACCGTGTACTACTGTGCAACAACGCGTATTACTGTGTTTTAACCACCGGGTATTTCAACAGTATTAACGGTAACAACTACGCCGTTATTATAAACAACTTATTTTTTGTCGTTTTCTTCATCCAATCGCTTTCCGTTATGGGGCCCACACAAGGCTGCGCCGTCGTACGAATATTCTCCGACAACAAGAATATTCCACGACCAAACGAATATTTCCCGACAACAATGAATATTTTATGACCACTCGCTTATTTGAAATATTTGCGCATTTTACCCATAACTAACCTCATTAATCAATTTAACCCTTACTATTTCAGAATAATAAATAGAAGAAATTAAATTTCATTTATTAATAATTTGGGGTCTTACATGTAGTGCTTTAATTAAATAATTACATGACTTGTTGTTACTTATTGAACCCAATTCATGGGATCTCCAATCACATGGGTTGGGTTTCCATCACATATTATTTACTCAAAATATTGACAATAGTCCCATCCCTCTAGATGCTTCTTTGACTACCTTTTTACTCAATCCCTTAGGAAGCGGATCGGCTAGGTTCTTTTCAGACCTCACAAATTCCATAGAAATAACCCCGTTACTGATCAGTCCTTGTATAATATTATGCCTCAAGTGAATGTGTATCTGTTTTCCATTATAAACATGGTTCATTGCCCTGCCAATAGCTGCTTGAGAATCACAATGCAAAGATATAGAAGGAATTGGCTTATACCATAATGGTATATCAGCCAATAAATTTCTTACCCACTCTACTTCTGTACCTGCCAATTCTAAAGCAATAAATTCAGATTCCATAGTAGATGTAGCAGTACAAGTTTGTTTAGCAGATTTCCAAGACACAGCTCCTCCACCTAAAGTAAACACATAACCACTAGTGGAGTTTGTTTCATCATTATCGGATACCCAATTAGCATCACAATATCCTTCTAAAACACTAGGATGACCAATAAAATGTACACCTACATTAACTGTTCCTTTTAAATACCTCATTAGCCGTGACAATGCATTCCAATGATCTTGTCAAGGATTATGTGTATATCTGCTAAGTCTACTAATGGCATACGTAATATCAGGTCGAGTACAGTTCATTAAATACATTATACTACCAATGATTCTAGAATATTCTATTTGTGCAATACCATTCCCTTTATTTTTCTTTAAATGCACACTAGAGTCATAAGGAATTCCTAATGGCTCTTCATTAAAGAAATTAAATTTCTTAAGAATATTTTCCACATAATGAGACTGTGATAAAACTAAACCATTTGCATGTTTATTTATTTTCATGCCAAGAATCAAATATGCTTCTCCTAAATCTTTCATGTCAAATTTAGAAGATAAAAAATCCTTAGTAGTTTTCACAACTTTCTCATCAGTACCAAATATTAGCAAGTCATCCACATATAAACAAATAATCACACCATAATTCTCATTGAATCTACTATAAACACAACTATCAGATTCATTTGTCACAAAATTATTAGACAAGAGTGTTTTATTAAATTTGTCATTCTATTATTTTGGTGCTTATTTTAAACCATACAAAGATTTTACAAGTCTACACACTTTTTGTTCTTCACCAGGAACAACAAACCCTTCAGGTTGACACATGTATATTTTTTCATTTAACTCTCCATTCAAAAAAGCAGTTTTAACGTCCATTTGGTGGATTATCAATTTATGAATAGAAGCCAAAGCAATTAAAATTCTTATAGTTGCTAATTTAGTTACTGGTGAGTAAGTATCAAAATAATCAAAACCTTCTGTTAGTTCCCAGTAGGCACAATATAGATCTAGAAGGGGGAGTTGAATAGATCCTTTTTATTTTTAAATACTTTTCTCGTTTATTTTGTATTGCTATTAAATTAGCATATGACAAACATAAGAATCTTTTCAAGCACAGCAGAATAAGTAAAAGATTCCCTTCATTGATATAATCATAAACACACATACATTGTTCGTAGAGTTAGTTCAGTTGTAAACAGTTTAAACATACATAGCAGTTATAGCAGTTAGTGTACATAATGTAAATGACATAAAGTAAAAGACGCAGAGGGATTTTAAGTGGTTCAGAGACTCAAGCTCCTAATCCACTCTTCTACTTTCAACTAGCAGGATTTCCACTAAAGAAGGGCAACACCCTGAATCACTTAGATTCCTTCAAGGCCAGCAGCCTTGGGACTTCAGTTCACTAAGAACTCTTCAAGGCCAGTAGCCTTAGGACTCCTCTAGTTTCCTAGGAACTCTTCAAGCCCAGCAGGCTTGGAACTTCATTTAGTCCCTCCGGACAAGGACCCCTCAGGCCCTGGCTTCATTTAGTCCTTTCGGACAAGGACCCCTCAGGCCCTGGCTTCTTGTTGAGTTGTTTGTTGGAGTTGGTACTGAGCTGCTAAGATGTCTTCATGCTCTAAACATCTTCTATACTTAGCAGCTTGGTTTGATCACCCTTGAAGTGTAGTTGAGTGTTGCATGATGCTCAGCTTCTTAAGTTACTCAACCACTTCGAATGATCCCTTGATGACTTCCTTGAAGATCATTCTCCTTAATACTTGATGGCTGCACATGATGGGTTTCTAAGGTGACTGTAAGCTCTTCTGCTAGGTGCTTGGAAACTTTCTCATGCTTGCCACCATGATGGCGTTTGTGATCTCCCTTCTTTATACTTGATGCCTTCTCATGATGGACTTGCTAAGATGACTGTGAGCTCTTCTGTAAGACCCCAACTTTTATGAATAAAGATTAATTTCTCTCGAAATATATTTTTGAATATTATGGTGTGGATATGATAGAATGTTATAGCTGTGGATAATATTTACAAATTTTACAATGTAAACAAGTGGTTATATAATATTCGATTGGTCGAGAAATATTCGTTTTAACAGGGAATATTCGTACGACGGCACAATCATTGGTGGACCCCACAACGGAAGTATTATCGTAGTAAGAAAATGATAAAATTATCTTTTTATAAAAATAATGGCGAAAGTGTTACTGTTAAAACTGTTGAACTACCCGGTAGTAAAAGTACAGTAATACGTGTGGTTGCATAGTAGCACACGGTATTGGTTATTGATGCTTACATGAGAAGTCACTCAGTTATACTCAATTATTGCTATAGTAATTGCTGCATCATATCTCTCATATTATTGATTCAATTATTATCACAGTATCATCTGCATTATATGATATATTATTAAATCAATAATTGAGGCGACAAAGTTATTCATATTATTAAATTACAATATTTACAATGTCTAGAAGTTCTGTCAAGGAGAGGTTTGGTCACCTAATTACGCACCAATAGTGAGAAATCCTTATCGGAAAGCCCCCTCTTTCCTAGAAACGACCTGGTTGTTAAATATTGTAAGTTATAATATTAATGATGAATAAGTTCGTGTTGATTAAAAATAAATTTAAAAGTACTATTGTGTTGGGATTATTAGTGTTAGTGAAAATCGACATCTATTCTGATGATAATTGATGTCTGGGGGTTATATTGATAAATCGAGTAATTTATCGGATAAATGAGCAATTAATTGCTACTAATTCACATGCTTATATAACTATTTATTCACATGTGTGTACTATTGAATCACATTCATGTACTATTAGGAGAGTTGGTACAAGATTGATAATACTTGCATGACTAAGTTAAAAATAGAGGTATAGATGGAGGTACTATACTGTAATTCGTATTTTTTACATGATTATACTATTGATTCACATGATTGAACTATTGATTCACATTATTTACTATTAGGGGAGGTGGTGCAAGTTTGATAATACTTGCAGGACTAAATTAAAAATAAAAAAAAAGTTAGAGGTATTGTACTGTAATATTTCGAGCCCCAAAACGTGCAATTATCGAAACTATATTTTTTTATAAATAGAAGCTCATTCTTTCTTCATTTCTCACCAATTCACTAAAGCTATAGAGCATTTATTATAGAGAAAAATTATAGAGAGAAAGAAGAAGAGAAGCCTGCTACCTCTCTATTCCAGTATCCAACTTTATTCTAAGGTAAGGGGTATTATTTATTTCATATTCATGAAGAGAGCTATTGTTATTCCATTCCTTATGATTTTGTTGGAATAACCTGTATATACGAAGTACCGCATACATGGTGAAATTCTTCTGTTATTCCATTCTTTATTATTATGTTGGAATAACCTGTATATGCGAAGTACCGCATACATGGTAAAATTCTTCTATTATTCCATTCTTTATTATTCTATCAGAATATCTTGTCTGTGCGTTTATGCATGACCTGGTTCCATTATATATTATTCTGTTGGGAATAACCTGTTTGTGCAGTCTATCGCACGCATGGTGAATCCTTCTGTTATTCCATTCTTTATTATTCTATTGGAATAACCTGTCTATGTGGATTACCACATGCATGGTGAATGATCCTTTGTATTCATTCCTTATTAAATTGTGGAAATGATCTGTCAACGTGGATTACCGCACAGCGAGTGAAAATTCATTTGCAGTTTCATATATTCTATTATACTCAGTTGATTAAAGTTTTGACTTCTATACTCCATGAAATTAGTAGAATATCCTGGATATTTCCGCTTTATCCAATATCTGTTCATGGAAATATTCTTCTGAACATTCTTAAATTTTTCTCCACAAAGCAGTATCATGTTGACAATTTGGACGTTGTTGGTTCCTGGATAAATTAATTCTTGAACTTGTTTTATTGAATTATTATGTAATTGTCATCATCCTCATGTTTATATTATGTTAAAAGTCATCTTTGACTTACGTGCATAGATGGACTTGGTATGACTATGACCATGGATTATTCGGTATAATCATGACCGTAATGTGACAAATGATATGGCAAAAGTCCTCAGTGACCTGTAGTGCATTGATGGACAGTTTTTGGTATGATTATGACTAGGGATTATTCGGTATAGTCATGACCATTGATGATTTAATGAATATCCTTGGCCCGTAGTGCAGGGATGATTAGATGATGTGGTTTATTTATGAAGCTGAGTCTCAGCGATAAAGTTGATGAAAAACTTTTCAAATCATAGAAGATAGTAGATTTTATGCTCTACTTGACTCTTCTAATGGATTGCTTGTTCCGCTGCAGTTAAACTTGTCTATTATATTCTATCAGTTTAACATTGTTGAAGGCTAATGATAATTTATTCTGCATTATCTTAGTCATAATATTTCTTACTGGGCTAATTGAGCTCACCCTTTCTTTCACTGTTCTCTTTAGGAAATGAGAACGTAGCCGGGACTAGTCGAGGAACGGAGTGACGGTCCAGATGATAGCATTAGTAGTCCTCACTATTCTGTTAAATAATGTGACAATAAATGTAATGAGGACTTCATTGAGTATGGATATTGTCCAGATGACAATATTCTTATTAAAACTCTTAGATTATGTTTTGTCGTATTTTACACGACTGTTGTATAATTAAGTTGTATTTGAATTTTGTACCATGTATTTGGCAACTCAAGATGGGTGATGTATACCTGTTTTGGGGGCGTCACAGTTGGTATCAAAGTTTAGGGATATGATCCCTAACTGAGATGTGAGATAAGAACTAGGAGGGGAGAGACGGAAAATTCCTTCGCTAGTATGACCTACTTAAGTTTATTTGGTATTTAATTGGTCGGTCAGAGTATAGGGATAATATGTGATATGTTAATTAACCCTTGTTTTGTGGCAGTATTTAAAAATGGCATCCAAAAATGTTGAGATAAGCAATGAAGCACATGAGGCCGTTGAGTCACCAACGATCAATACCCAGGGTAATGTGCAATAGGAAGGCAATAATCCTCGTGTAAATAATAACACCGATGAAATGGTGAACGATGAGATGTTCATAGGCTTTATGCAATTCATGTAACATCAGGCGAGAGCGGCTCCTGTCCAAAATACAGGTGAAAACACTGACAACTCTTGGGCGGTCACCGCTAAGCAGTTCAAGGAGCTGGGACCAACGGAGTTTTTTGGAGAGCCAAAACCACTTAAGGCGGAGACGTGGATAAAGCAGATCAACAAGATATTTGATATCTTAGGATGCTCCGAGGAGCAAAAGGTTCCCTTTGCCACCTTCATGTTGCGAGCAGATGCAGATTACTGGTGAGAATCTGCAAAGCGTACTCAACCTGCCGCACTGAAGATGTCTTGGGAGAAGTTCCAAGAACTGTTCAACGACAAGTACTTTCCTGAAAGTATTCGTCACATGAAGGAGTAGAGTTCATCAAGCTTGAGCAAAACAATATGACCGTGGCACAGTACGAAGCTAAGTTTGCTGAGTTGTCTCGGTTTGCATCCCACTTGGTTGATAATGAGGAGAGAATAACGCGGATGTTTCTAAGAGGTTTGAAACCTGAGATACGTCAATACTTAATTTCTCACAAACTGTGTTTGTATTCAGATGTTGTAAATAGGGCTCAGTTATTGGAGCGCGATAACGAGTTAACTCAACCAAGAGAGAGCAGCCGACAAAATGATAATACCAGTGGTAGCAGTCATCGAAGCGGTGACAACAAGCATGGAGGGAATCAACATGCCAGAAATGGTAATCACTTCGGTGGTAATCATGGCCAAGACAATAAGAGTGGACATTTCAAGAAGAGGAGATTCAACAATGATGGAAAGACGTCAGCACCAGCACCTGTTGTTAAGGAAGGAGAACGACTGCCGGTCGTATGTTTCAAATACGGAGGGGAGGGACATATCAGTCCAAACTGCATGATGCAGTCCAAAGCGTGTTACAATTGTGGAAAAGAAGGTCACCTAACCCGATTTTATCGAGCACCAAAGTCAAGTCTAGCTGGGATGGAGGTATCAAAGGGTGTCCCCGACAAGACAAAACTGGTAGTTCAAGGGAGAGCGTTTGTCGTAACCTCCCAAAAAGCGAGAAATCCGAACGAGGTGATCACGGGTAAGCTAATTATAAACTCTAACGAAGTTTATAATTTATTTGATACTGGTTCTACCCATTCTTTTATTTCTCCTACTTGTGCTCAACGTTTAAATTTAACTCTGGAGAAATTAGACTTTGATTTATCTGTTAAAATTTCGTTAGGAGAAACCTTCATCACATCCACTGTTTATAAGTCTTGTTTGATTTAAATCGGTAACCGTACGTTACCTGTCGATCTTATTTCTTTAAAAATACTTGCATTTGATGTGATTTTAGGGATTGATGGTTAACTACTCATCATGCTAAAATCGATTGTTTTTGTAATGTTGTTAGCTTTCATATTCCTAACCAACCTATTATGCGAATTCAAGCAACCAAACCACTAAAATCAATCACTGTCATATCAAGCCATAAAGTTATTCGTTTATTGAAAAACGGATGTCAAGCTTTCTTAGCCCATGTCACAGATTTAAATAAAAATACGTCAGATTTGAATGCTATTTTTATTGTTAATAAATTTCCTGACGTATTCCCTGAAGAACTTCCTGGCCTACCCCCAGAGCGTGAAATTGAATTTTGTATCGACCTTGAATTCGGTACAAAATCCATTTCCAAAGCCCCATACCGAATGGCTCCTATTGAACTTCAGGAGTTAAAAACCCAACTATAGGAATTGTTAGACATTGGTTTCATTCGTCCTAGTATGTCTCCTTGGGGTGCTCCTGTTCTATTCGTGAAGAAGAAAGATGGAAGTATACGACTTTGTATTGATTATAGGGAGTTGAATCATGTCACCATAAAAAATAGGTACCCGTTGCCTCGTATTGATGACCTGTTTGACCAGTTACAAGGAGCCAAATTCTTTTCAAAGATTGATCTTCGTTCCGGATATCATCAGTTGAAGATTAAAATTGATGACATTCCAAAGACTGTTTTCAGAACTCAGTACGGGCATTATGAATTCCTAGTCATGTCTTTTGGATTGACTAATGCTCCTACTGCCTTCATGGACATGATGAACCGAGTATTCAAGGAATATTTGGATCACTTTGTGGTCGTCTTTATTGATGACATCCTCATATACTCCAAAACCCGTGAAGACCATGAGCAACACTTGAGGCTGATACTCCAAAAGCTTCGTGAAAATAAGCTATATGCCAAGTTAAAGAAATGCGAGTTCTGGCTTGAGGAAGTTGCATTCTTTGGACACGTGATATCAAATCATGGAATATCTATTGACCCAGCGAATATTGAAGCAATTCAAAGCTGGGAGCAACCAAAATCAGTGACTGAAGTACGTAGTTTTCTCGGCTTAGCTGGTTATTATCTGAGATTCGTGGAAGGATTTTCTCGAATCGCTACTCCATTAACTCAGCTGACTCGAAAAGATACAAAATTTGGTTGGAGCGAGGAATGTGAGAAGAGTTTTCAAGAACTCAAGAGGAGACTCATTTCAGCACCTGTTCTGACAATACTATCTGGCTCGGAGGGATTTGTCATCTACAGTGATGCTTCAGGCAAAGGGTTAGGATGTGTTCCCATGCAACATGGAAAAGTCATAGCCTATGCCTCACGACAACTTAAAGAATATGAGAAGAATTATCTTACTCATGATCTAGAGTTGGCAGCAGTCGTTTTTGCGCTTAAGATTTGGAGGCATTACCTGTATGGAGAGAAGGTGAAGATCTATACGGATCATAAAAGCCTCAAATATTTCTTCACTCAAAAGGAATTCAACATGCGGCAACGACGTTGGCTTGAGTTGTTGAAAGATTATGATCATACCATTCAATACCATCCTAAAAAAGCGAACATAGTATCTGACGCATTGAGTAGAATATCATATACTGGTACGAGTGCGATATTGTCAACACAAAAGCCTATTTTGTATGACTTACAAAGGATGGAGATAGAGTTAAAGACTCCAGGGACCCATGTGATGATGACGAATATACGAGTAAAACCGAGTTTAATCGATAAAGTTAAAGCTGCTCAAACTACAGGCCTGGAGCTGATACGTATGAAGAAGAAAGTGTAAGAAGGTGCTATTCCGGAAGCAAGAATCGATGAAGAAGGAATACTTCGAGTCAACTCCAGACTTTGTGTTCCTAACGATTCTGACTTGAAGTATAAAATCATGATGGAGGCGCACAACACACCATTTGCAATCCATCCTGGGAGTACCAAGATGTATCGTGATCTTCGACGTACATTTTGGTGGAGCAATATGAAGAGAGGGATAATGGGGTTTATCTCAAGGTGTCTAACTTGTCAATGAGTCAAGGCGGAGCATCAAGTGCCAAAAGATCCATTGCAATCACTTGAAATTCCAGAATGAAAGTGGGAGCACATTACCATGGATTTCGTTACTGGTCTTCCCAAGGTTTCCTAAGGCATAGATGCGATTTGGGTCATTGTTGATAGATTTACCAAGTTTGCTTATTTCTTACCGATACGAGAAATTTATACACTTGAACGTCTTGCTAGTGTGTATATAAACGAGATTATAAGATTGCATGGTATGCCAGTATCCATAGTTTCTGATCGAGACCCAAGATTCATTTCAAGATTTTGAGTTAGTTTGTAAAAAGCTATGGGCATGGATTTACGATTTAGTTCGGCATATCATCCTCAAACGGATGGACAATCGGAAAGGACTATTCAAACTCTTGAAGATTTATTAAGACTCTGTGTCCATGACTTCAAAGAAAGTTAGGACAAGTTCTTATCATTGGTGGAGTTTTCCTACAATAACAGTTATCGAGCAAGTATTGGCATGGCTCCATTTGAGGCGTTGTATGGAAGAAAGTGTCATTCTCCAGTATGCTGGGATGAGGTGGGTGAAGCAACGTTGTTGGGACTAAATTTGGTACGTATGACTACGGAAAAGATTCAAACGATCGGACAACGTATAAAAACCTCACAAGATCGACAAAAGAGTTATGCTGATCTTCATCAAAAGGACGTGGAATTCAATATTGGAGATCATGTGTTGTTACGTGTTGCTCCATGGAAAGGAGTTACGAGATTTGGAAAGAGAGGAAAGCTCAATCCTCGTTTCATTGGCCCATTTTTAATCCTCGATCGAGTAGGAACTGTGGCCTATAGACTCGCCTTACCGCCAAGTATGTCTCGTGTTCATAACGTTTTTCACATATCTATGTTACGTCAATATGTGAAAGACCCGAACCACATTATTGAATTAGAACTAGACGAGATAGAGGAAGATTTAACGTATGAAGAGTTACCTGTTAAAATCTTGGATAAGAAGGATCATATTCTACACTCTAATGTTATACCTCAAGTCAAAGTTTTATGGAAAAACCACGATGTGGAGGAAATGACCTGGGAGTTAGAATCTGAGATGAAGTCAAAATATCCTCACCTCTTCGATATACCAGGTACGTACCCTAATTTTGAGGACAAAATTTCATAAGAAGGGGAGGTTGTAAGATCCCAACTTTTATGAATAAAGATTAATTTCTCTCGAAATATATTTTTGAATATTATGGTGTGGATATGATATAATGTTATAGTTGTGGGTAATATTTACAAATTTTACAATATAAGCAAGTGGTTATATAATATTCGATTGGTCGGGGAATATTCGTTTTAACAGGTTATATTCGTACGACGTCACAATCATTGGTGGACCCCACAACAGAAGTATTATCGTAGTAATAAAATGACAAAATTATCTTTTTATAAAAATACCGCCGAAAGTGTTACCGTTAAAACTGTTGAACTGCCCGGTAGTAAAAGTACAGTAATACGTGTGGTTGCATAGTAGCATACAGTATTGATTATTGATGCTTACGTGAGAAGTCACTCAGTTATACTCAATTATTGTTATAGTAATTGATGCATCATATCTCTCATATTATTGATTCGATTATTGTCACAGTATCATCTGCATTATATGATATGTTATTAAATCAATAATTGAGACGACAAAGTTATTCATATTATTAAATTGAAATATTTACAATGTCTAGAAGTTCTGTCAAGGAGAGGTTTGGTCACCTAATTGCGCGCCAATAAGGAGAAATCCTTATCGAAAAGCCCCCTCTTTCCTGGGAACGACTTGGTTGTTAAATATTGTGAGTTATAATATTAATAATGAATAAGTTCGTGTTAATTAAAGATAAATTTGATAGTTCCATTGTGTTGGGATTGTTAGTGTTAGTGGAAATTGACATCTATTCCGATGATAATTGATGTCTGGGGGTTATATTGATAAATCGGGTAATTTATCGGATAAATGAGCAATTAATTGCTACTAATTCACATGCTTATATAACTATTTATTCACATGTGTGTACTATTGAATCACATTTATGTACTATTAGGGGAGTTGGTGCAAGATTGATAATACTTGCATGACTAAGTTAAAAATAGAGGTATAGATGGAGGCACTATACTGTAATTCTTATTTTTTACATGATTATACTATTGATTCATATGATTGAACTAATGATTCACATTATTTACTATTAGGGGAGGTGGTGCAAGTTTGATAATACTTACAGGACTAAATTAAAAATGAAAGAAAAGTTAGAGGTATTGTACTGTAATATTTTGAGCCCCAAAACGTGCAATTATCGTAACTATATTTTTTTTATAAATAGAAGCCCATTCTTCCTTCATTTCTCACCAATTCACTAAAGCTATAGAGCATTTATTATAGAGAGAAATTATAGAGAGAAAGAAGAAGAGAAGCCTGTTACCTCTCTATTCCAGTATCCAACTTTATTCTAAGGTAAGGGGTATTATTTCTTTCGTATTCATGAAGAGAGCTATTGTTATTCCATTCCTTATGATTCTGTTGGAATAACCTGTATATGCGAAGTACCACATACATGGTAAAATTCTTCTGTTATTCTATTCTTTATTATTATATTGGAATAACCTGTATATGCTAAGTACCGCATACATGGTGAAATTCTTCTATTATTCCATTCTTTATTATTCTGTCAGAATATCCTGTCAGTGCGTTTACGCATGACCTGGCTCCATTATTTATTCTTCTGTTGGGAATAACCTGTCTGTGCAGTCTATCACATGCATGGTGAATCCTTCTGTTATTCCATTTTTTATTATTCTATTGGAATAACCTGTCTATGTGGATTACCACATGCATGGTGAATGATCCTTTGTATTCATTTCTTATTAAATTGTGGAAATGATCTGTCTACGTGGATTACTGCACAGCGGGTAAAAATTCATTTGCAGTTTCATATATTCTATTATACTCAGTTGATTAAAGTTTTGACTTCTATACTCCATGAAATCAGTAGAATATCCTGGATATTTGCGCTTCATCCAGTATCTGTTCATGAAAATATTCTTCTGAGCATTCTTAATTTTTTCTCCACAAAGCAGTATCATGTTGACAATTTGGACGTTGTTGGTTCATGGATAAATTAATTCTTGAACTTGTTTTATTGAATTATTATGTAATTGTCATCATCCTCATGTTTATATTATGTTAAAAGTCATCTTTGGCTTACGTGCATAGATGGACTTGGTATGATTATGACCAGAGATTATTCGGTATAGTCATAACCGTAATGTGACGAATGATGTGGTAAAAGTCCTCAGTGACCTGTAGTGCATTGATGGACAGTTTTTGGTATGATTATGACCAAGGATTATTCGGTATAGTCATAACTATTGATGATTTAATGAATATCCTTGGCCCGTAGTGCAGGGATGATTAGATGATGTGGTTTATTTATGAAGCTGAGTCTCAGCGATAAAGTTGATGAAAAACTTTTTAAATCATAGAAGATAGTAGATTTTATGCTCTACTTGACTCTTCTAATGGATTGCTTGTTCCGCTGCAGTTAAACTTGTTGTCTATTATATTCTATCAGTTTAATATTGTTGAAGGCTAATGATAATTTATTCTGCATTATCTTAGTCATAATATTTCTTACTGGGCTAGTTGAGCTCACTATTTCTTTCACTGTTCTCTTCAGGAAATGAGAACGTAGCCGGGACTAGTCGGTGAACGGCGTGACGGTCCAGATGATAGCATTAGTAGTCCTCACTATTCTGTTAAATAGTGTGGTAATAAATGTAATGAGGACTCCATTGAGTGTGGACATTGTCTAGATGACAATATTCTTATTAAAACTCTTAGATTATGTTTTGTCGTATTTAACACGACTGTTGTATAATTAAGTTGTATTTGAATTTTGTAACATATATTTGGTGACTCAAGATGGGTGATGTATACCTGTTTTTAGGGCGTCACATCTTCTCTATGGTACTTAGAGTCTTCCCATGATGGACATCAAGATGTCATTGATGCTCTTCATTCTTTCGGCAGTTCAGAACACTCTTCAAGTAGTAGAACTCTCACTTCTACTTCTTTCTTTATATGTCTCTGAGTGTTCTTGGTGGATCGTAGAGTGAGCCTTTGGACTCACTATCTCACATGGTTTAGATCTATCCACTGTTACTCCAAACTCAGTAACTCCAGCATCCTTTGATCTTTGAAGCTCTATGTGATTTATACTCCTTCCCAATACTCCCGTTGGAAAGTAGTCGTTGAGAGCTATTCAAATTTCTTCACAGATTTCAAGTTGCTTGAGGTAGACTGCAGATGTGACATGACATCTCCTTTTCTGACTTTTTGAAACTGCAGTCTACTGTTTCACCTACCCCGTCAGAGATGTCACTCTGATGTCTTGGGCAGGGCGAAGACTTTATTTCCTCCCTCTGATTTCTCGATCAGAGGTTGTCCTTTTGCATCAATGCTCTCAATAAGCTCTTATCCGAATATCAACCTTCAGATTGAACCGTTGCCAATGCTTCAAACTTCAGCTATTTCAAACTCTACGATTCTAATGCACGTCTTCATGGACCTGATCGTAGTGTCTTGTTGAATGTTGCTCATAGACTGGTAGAGTCAACACTACGATCCTGAAGAGTGTCGATTGGATCTTCAATGTAGAACACCTCTTCCTTATCGCTGTGCAGTGCTTCAACACTTCTGTTTGCTTCGACTATTCTCAGATACTAATAGCTTGACTTATTACTCTGGCCCTTTCTAAATAGCAAGACACTTCAGATTTGTGGCGCGTCTAGCTCGCTTTCTCCTTGTGATCTCCCGTTCACTTATCATCAATGAACTGACCCAATGCTTAATCACTTTAGTCTTGATCTTCAGAGGCTGACCAGTATCACTATGTACACTCCATCAGTTCTTTTCTTTGTTTGGAAAACACTACGATCTTGAATGTTTCCAATATCATTGTCTTCTATTCACTTGACAGCTACTGAACTTGCTGACTTTCCTTAGTCAGCTACTGAAGTCTTCTTGGATCAACTTGTGGAAGACTTCATCTTGAATGGCTTCTCAACTCAATCTTGATGCTGATTGGTTTGGTGCTTCTGTTAGCTTGCATGCCATTCGTTGAGTGCTATCTGGTTTCCTTCAGGTGGGATGTATCTATGCAGTGCCAACCAGAGGCTTTATTCCTTTGGATATTCTAGGAGTGCTCATTTGTTGAGAATCGTATTAGCTCTACGATTCTGCCTTGGTATTGTGAGCACATCTGTTGAGGTCGTAGTTCTGCACTATACGATTTAGCTTCGGCTGTGTAGACACTATGACTCCGAGATCAGATCTTGACACTCTATGATTTCTACCTTGTGCTCGATGTCTTCATCTGATCTTGCTCGACTACGATCTCTTCCTTTGATGTGATCAGTAGACTCTACGAACTCAGAGTGTAGTCTACGATCTTTGACTTGGCTTTGGTAGATGCTCGGTCGGCTCGTATGCAGGCTGTCTCTACGATTCTGAACATGACTTCCTTAGCAGACTACGGCTTCGAGGAAGTTCTTCTCGACACACTACGATCCTTCCTCGTTTTTCTTGGCAGTCTACGAACTCCGAGATCTACTATCTTGCAGACTATAATTCTGCCTCGACAGCTCTCGAGTTTTTCTTGACTCTCCTGGTAGACTACGATTTCTGGTGCAGTGCTCGACGATCAGACAAGCCTATCTATTACATCATAAGATCAACCTAACATGCTTGACCTTTCTATTTTTATAGTCCTTATACATCATTTCTTTTTAAGGACTTTACAAAGCTATTTTGCTTATATAGGATCAACCTAACACATTTGATCAATTCATTCTAAGTCCTTGTACATATGTTTCTATTATCTATCAAAGGACTTTATAACTTTTCTTGATGCAAACATACTTGCATATTCATTCATATATATCATTGTAAGACCCCGAATTTTATGAAATAAAAGTATTCAATTTTTCTTATAATTACGATTCAGTAAATGGTTAAATTGATAAAAAGTTAAAGTTAAAGGTGATATATGAATTTTTTTCAAAATAAGCAAGTGGTTATAAAATAATCATTGTTGTCGGGGAATATACGTTTGGTCGTGGAATATTCTTTCTGTCGGGGAATATTCGTATGACGGCGCAGCTATTTGTGGGCCCCATACCGAATAACTGTCGGATGAAGATAACGATAAAAATTTGAGTTTTTACAAATAACAGCGTAGTTGTTACCGTTAACACTGTTGGAATACCCGGTGGTTAAAATACAGTAATATGCGTTATTGCACAGTAGCACACGATATTGCACAGTATTTTTAAAATTATTGATTCTTACGTAAGAAGGCACTACTCAATAATTGTTACAGTAATTACTGTTCAATATTTTATTTTATTGATTCAATAATTGCTACGTTGAAATTTTATATTATTGTTGTTCAATAATTGTCACTGCACAGTATGTTCCATTATCAGATCAATAATTCATATTATTTGAATAATATTATTAGATAACATTATTGGCAATGTCTAGAAAGTTCTGTCTAAGGAGAGGTTTGGTCACCTAATTGCGCTCCAGTAAGGAAAAATTCTTATTGAAAAGCCCCCTCTTTCTTGGGAACGGCCTGGTTGTCATAAATGTGATTCTGTAATATTATTTATGAATAATTAATTATTGATTCATATGATAAGGAAATATTTATTTTATGTGGATATAAATGAGGGATATATTTTTGTGGTTAAAAATGAAGGAGTTAATGTTGAGGTGTTTTATCTGTATTTTTGTCGGAACGGAGGTATTGAAAATCAAATTAGGATTTTTAAGATATTTTGCGAGGGTTATAATTTTTAATCCGACCGTTGGATCGTGGTAATATTTGGATATGTTATACATATATAAGTTGAGTATATGTCCACAAATTTTGAACCGTTAAAAATGAACGTATGATTTGTTATGAATTTTACGAGATGACTGGTTTAGAAATTGTTGAATTTTCGGAGTTAATCATTATGGTGAAAAATTCTATAATTGGTGGGCCCCACTCTTGGTTGGTGAAGAAATGTGCTGAGATTTTTATTCAAATGTGGTGGGTGGGAATAGTAGCAGGTAAAGCCATCAGGTTACAGGTTAAGTCTGATTCGGCGTGCTAATATTTTTCTATAAATAGAGGGCTAAGTTAGAATTGAAAATCACACCAGAATTCATAAGTTTTCTCTCTTTCTCTCTCTAGATTATTGAGTGTATTTTGTGAGTATTTAGATACTCTGTGAGTTTTTATTCATCAGTGCAAGTTTCCTTCAGCCTTATACCGATCAGAAGTACTGCTCTTTTGAGGTGAGGGATAGTAAGGGAATTTAAGGGTTGTTATGTTTTTCAGTTTTATAATTTTTCTGACCTTCAAAAATTCTGGAAAAATTTAAAATGATATTTTGATGAGTTTTATTGATTGTGTCCAGAAATGGTGATTTTTGGATGTATAGATTAAGAGTTATAAATTTTACGGGGAAATACTATTTTAAAAGTAACCGCTTATAACTCCTTGTGGTTAACTCCAAAATTGATGAAATTTTATTGGAAGTATATCTATATAATATCAGTGTACTTTGTGAATTTTAGAATTTTTGGATAAAAGTACAATTTATGATAAATGTCTAAATATTCGGTGGTTTTGGCCATATGTAAAATAGTAAATGGGTTTTAAAAATTCTGAGAAAAATATATGTTCAATATGGGACTATATTCTGCTAAATCCCAGAAAAGAAATATTTTTGGAACTGATTTGATATTTTTCATGAAAATGGACTAGTTATGAGAAAATGAATTAAATATGTTATGTGAAGTAAGAAAATTAAAAAATAGGATTTTATAGCTTGAGAATCCTATATGAGGTATATGCAGATTTTTGATGAGGGTTTTGGTTATTGATGATGAAATCTTAAGAGTTGGCATTTTATGATGATTAAATGCATTAATTAGTAAAGTGTAAACAATTTAAATAAATTATTTATAAGCTTAAGAAATATTATTCTTTCAATATCATTATACCGAAATATTGGTATGTATATTATTGTAGAATTTCTACCTTTTTCTTGTCGGGGTTACTATTCATGAGTTACTATTCATGAGTTACTATTCACGAGTTACTATTCAGGAGTTACTATTCACGAGTTACTATTCATGACAAAATTGGTTTCTTTTTCTAACCAAATTATAGTTGATTTATGAATATTGCTCTTGAAATTAAATCCATATTTTGATCATATTATTTTTATTATCATATATAACATTTTTATAACCCTGATGTTGAAATTCTCTTTCACTTGAGTGTAAAGATGGGTTGATTATTGGTATGATCATGACTTTGGGTTCTCTTTGGCTAGTAGTACAAAGTTGAATTATTGACTAGTATGATCATGACCATTGAATTTATAATTGAATATCTTTAGCTTAAGTGTAAAGATGAATTGATTAAAATGGTTATAATTATTGTTTATATAAATTCTGAAATGATTATATATTTCTTTGAGATATTAATATATTTGGCCTGTAGTGCAAATATGAACTGTTGATGAATATATTTGGCATGTAGTGCAAATATGAACTGTTGAGGAATATCTTTGGCCTGTAGTGCAAAGATGACCTGTTGATGAATATCTTTGGCCTGTAGTGCAAAGATGGTCTGTTGATGAATATCTTTGGCCCGTAGTGCAAAGATGTAATTGTTAGTATGATTATAAACATGAACTGTGATTTGGTATAACCATGATCTTTGATGTTTCAGGTAAAGACATGTGATGAAAATTATCTTCGTTCTGGATGTGAAGAGGAATTTAGAATCACAATTATGATTATGAGTTATTCATATGTTTGTGGACCAGAACTGTTGATTGATGTTACAGGGATAAAATATTGTTGGTGAATTTTTAACATGGAGAAGATAATAAACTCTTTGGTCTATTTGACTCTTCTAATCGATTGCTCGTTCCGCTGCAACTATGGTTGAAAAGTTTTATCATCTACCATATGTTCTAAATCTCTGATTTATTACTGTTGAAGGCTATTGATAATTTATTTATCTTTAGTCATGATATTCTTTACTGGGCTAGTTGTGCTCACCCTTCTGTTTCACAATTCCTTTCAGGTAATAAGAGTGTAGCTGGGTCGAGCGGGGGTAACAGGGGAATAGAACGGTGGTCGTCATTTAGTAGTTATATTTGGTGAATCAAATAGGGTGAGGCGAACCCAATGTTGGAAGGGTGTTTTGTCACTATCATACAAGATGTCTAATGATATACAATCTCGTGTCATCATAAGACAGGGATGTGCTCATCCACTTGCTGAGTATATTTACGAGCACTACCTATATAATCTTGGTGTTTGTTTGAAGTATAATTCACGATTAAAGATAGTGGAGATAATGATATGTCAAGAGAAGACTCACCATTGGGAAGAATATGATAGTAATCTTCTCGTTTTTCTTTGGGGTCTATTGGGTCAACCAAGGATAATTCTATGGCCATATGATATCTATCATAACCTAGACGCATGGCCGCCCATGTACGAAGGTTTCCTTGAGCACTTCCCAAATATTCTAATTTCTAAAACAGTTTTTGACTATACCTTTATGTAAGGTGTCATTGTGAGGTGATGTCCACGGTTGGAACATGAGTCACATTTGGTATATATTTGTATCCAAACTCACAGCATATGTGTTGTTGTATTTTGCACGATAATTGTTGTAATAAAGTTGTAGTTATTTTCTGTACCATGTATTTGGCGACTCAGAATAGGTTGGATGGAATGGACCTATTTTGGGGTTGTTACAATCATAATCAAATCATATGTAAATAGGAATAACATTCACATGCTTATTCCTGACAATCTCCCCCTATTTTATTATGACAAAAATAATAAGTGCATGTGCATGTTATGAATGAATCTTATATACTGTGAGCAGCTGTATTTCTAAAACAAATAATCATGAATGTCATTTATAATGATATGACAATTAATACACTAAGACATTTTATATCCTGGATCCAGAATATACCTAACTAGTTAGAGATGTACCTCTTTGGCTTCATGTATATTTCCAGGATGTCTGTTGATCAGCTATTCATCTGTTTGTTCTTCTTGCTCCTGCTCCCTTTGAGATGATGCCTTTCCTGCTTTGCTTTGCTCCCCCTCAGATGTATGCTTCTCTTCTTCTTCAGCTTCAGCATACATAGGTTCATCATTCTTCGGCTCCCCCTCAGAAGATGACTCTGCCTCTTCTTCTTCTATCTTCTTCTTTGACTTCTTCTCTCTTTTCCTTCTGCTCTTCTTTGAATGCCTCTTGTTTTGCCTCTTTCTATGCCTCTTTTTCTCTCCCTTTTTGTCATTAATCATTTGGGAGAACTGCTTCATGTTGGATATAAGTTGCTCCATTAGGTAGGAGGAGTTAGCAACTTCAAACTTGAGTTCCTGTTGGCCTAGCTCAAGTTGCTCTGAGAAAGACTACTTCATGTTGTCAATCTTGTCAAAGAGGGCTTGGATCTGCTTTTCACTGGCTTTCTTCGCTTGTAGTGCATCTGCCTTCTAATCATTCATGACCTTTAGATAGATGTTATCTCTCTCTTTGAGTTTGAGAGATACATCAGCCATAGTAGCTTGAAGTCTGTTTTAGAATGAATTATCTCCTACTGCTGTCAGCTTCGTAGACTCTTCAGTGAATAGAGATATTTTCTCAATCAGTTCATCAGAATTTTTCATCAGCTCCTTCTCCACAAATATTTGATCATCTGGTTGAGTTGTCTCCTGTCCAGCATCAGATTGAACTCTACGATTTGCATCCTTGGATAGATTTTTGAAGGTGTTGAGAATCTGAAGAATCGTTGAGTTTCAATCATTGGTTGAGGATGAAGGAATGTCTGTTAATAGTGCTTGAGCAGATGGAGGCTTCTGGTATTGATCTTGAACACCATTAGTAGTAGAGTGAACATGCTCTATGATCATCTCCATTGTCATGATCCTTCTTCCTTGAGAGTCCACCCTACGATCGTAGGGGATGTAGTGGTTGCCGGCATGGCTGTAGACTTTGTAATGGGGCTGGTCTTTGATCATCATTGTTGCAAAATTTTTCACCATTGGGAAGTTCTGAGACACTAGATCCAGTTTTGGAAATTTAGAGTAGCACCAGCTGAAGTAACTTCCATCTCTTTCAGTATGTGCCTTTAGCCAAGGCATCCATTGGAAAAACCATCTCATCAGCAGATCATCAGGGTTGTAGAGGATAGTAGTGCAGTCCATCTCCATGTTGTTCCAGTTTTTAAACACTTCAAATGCAATCATCCTCACAACCTTGAGCTGTTCATCACCATAGTTTACCCACCTTTCTAGAGGTGCTTCTGGAGGTTCATCAGAGACTTTCACCACTATTCTCCTGGTGATTTTTGCTGGAGAGAGGACATGATAGAATTCTGGTTCCTCTGATTCCTGATTTTTAGAATTGGAATCATTCTTCGTTTCTTCTCTTTCAGAGCCTGAACCATATTGATCATTTCTAACAGTGAATTCTTCTTCTGATTTATCTTCTACGCCACTGGTTCCATCTTCAGCACTTTCATCCTTCGATTCAAACTCATCATCACGTTCAATGATAACATTGGAGTGATCGCTTATCTTTTTAGAGGCAAATTTGGCTTGCAGTTTGTAGCTCTTCCTTCTTGTTGGAAGTTCAGCTATAGGAGTTTCAGACTCTTCTTCCTCTTCAGACTCTGGAGCCTTTGGATCATCAGACGAACTTCCTTGAGGTTCAGTATTGATAGGGGCAGTCCCTTCTTCTTTGGACTCATCACCCTTTGAGCCGTCATGGGGGCTTTCAGGATTGGGATAGGCACGTTCTTCTTCTTTAGAAACAGCATCATTTGACCCATCATCTGGGCTTGTTGAGGCATTTATATTTGGGGATGGAGTTGGGTCATCTTGAATCTCTTCTTCATCAGTAGATGTTGCATTTTCATCCATTAATCCATCTTCACCTTCATTGCTGGATTTGGTTTGTGAGGACTCAGCCTTGACATCATCTATTCCTTTTTCTTCTGCTGACTCTACGTCCTTCTCTTCGTTAGATGTACTTTCTTGAGAAGCTGGGGCTGGCCTGTTTTCCACCTTAGCTTTCTTTCTTAATGGCTTTTGAAGCAACCTGTTGCTTCTTCGCTTTGTGGTTTTAGCAGTCAGGACTCTTTCTTCTTTAGCCTTATCTTTGGTGGAGAGGCTTCTTGGTGGGGCCTTGGTTTTCTTCACACCTCTGGATGTCTTCCTGGCTGGTGTGGTTACTACTAGTTCAGAGTCATCAGACTCAGAGCTTTCTACCTCTTTTGCCTTCCTTTTCTTTGTAGAGGCCTTGCTACTGCTCCCAGTTGTCAGCCTTCTGTTCTCCTTTGGGTTTTTCTTCCAATTTACAAACAATTATGGAGACATAACTTTGTGAAAATTAAGAGGTTCTCCCTCGTCATCCTTGATTCTTCCTCCTAACTTTTTCTTTATTACAATACTCAGCAATCTTCTATGAAAGACCTTTGTCAGAGGTTTTTCTGTAGACTTCTTTAGCTCAGCCTTTCTTCCCACTTGGAGATTTGATTAAACAGGATAACTCCAAAGTTAATTTATTTTTTCAGAACTATTGCTGACATTATCTTTAACTGCTGATCAAGCAAAGTATCATGTGCAGTATCCTTGCATAATATACATTTGCCCACTATCTCTTCAAGGAACTCAAACTCTTCTGGAAACTCCTTCTTCTTCATGTCCTTCAGACTAAGGTTTCTTTGGTACCCCATGATCTCCTTTGCTTGTTCCGTATCGACATCATCAAGGCTCTTCAGTCCTTGGTTAGGAAAACCTAGGCATTGATTGAGGTCAGAAGATTTCAGCTTTAGAGACTGACCTTTGACCTTGGTAGAAAAGGTTCCAGAGTTTATGGAGGCATTTGAGTAGAACTCTTTAACCAGGTTAACATATACTCGAGTGCTAGCCTCAAGGCATTCTGAGAATCCAGCTTTCTTTACAAGCTCGAGAATGTCTCTGAACATCTTCTCGGATTTCTCAAATGACTTGGTTCCGAGCTGAATGCCAGTGATTACTTGCCAATCTGCCATTTGAATAGTTCGAAGAATATGTGTATATGATTTAGAGGAGTCTATGAGAGATGGCTGATTATGATTTGGTAAGGCTCTGGAGGGTTAATCTATTTTGGCTCTTGAGAGGATTTTAGGGTTTTAAAATAGGAGGGAGAAAGGTTCGATAGCTTCTGATAACTGTTTGTAGATTTGAATTTGTCTTTATGGCAGCTCCTTCTAACTCTACATAACTAGTGATGTGTCAACCAACCATTGGTTGCACGATGCCCTGTAATGAGCTGTAACTCCTCATAACTTTTTAGTTAGATATTTCTTTTTAGAAGAGTAGACGTTTAATCGACGTGGCTTTGACCGCTGACCTCTTAATCCGTAGAGTAGCATGGTAAAGCAGCTACGGACTTTACATTTTCCTTTGATGTCCCAACGATCAACTTTTGAGGGATGTTGTAGTGGGTGGTTTAGACATCAGTCCTTATCTAGACACTGCACAGCTTGACCACTGATGTTCTTGATGAAGGTTTGAGGGCTCCATTTTTGAGATGAATCTGCAGGACTTCTTTCAAGCTTATGTTTGAACTTATCTCCCAATAATCTGAATGGTTAAGCAATTGTCCAGTTCTTCCAAGCTTCTTGCGAGCTAGAGTATCCTCTGGCAGGACTGCGATCGTCGAGTCTGCTTCTACGATCGCTGGGATTGCACTATGATCGTGGAGTTCTCTTCAACCTTGACTCTACGATCGTTGACTGTCTTGGTCCTTGAGATGAACTTAATCAAGCAATCCATCTAGGTCAAGGTAGCTCAGGAAGGGCCAACCTCTTAGTGTGAGCTAAGGGTCAGGTTTGTCCCTGAGGCGCTTTCCAGATGAATTACTTTAGAAGTGATTTAGACTGATATCTCATTTGACCTTTTCTGGTGGGGAGGTCCTTTACTAATATTAGGTAATTGCATTTGCTGTAATCGTGGTGTCCTCTAGCTCTTACACTACGATCAGATGTTTAATCGCAGACACTCCTCGATTTTGGGTTGGGTGGCTAAAAGGTTATCAGTAGTACGTTTTGAGACGTTCCTACTGACTATGGATCTTCATTTGGTTCATCAGCCACAAAGTTTTGGGACTCCTTAGCTGGTACATTTCTTCATAGTGTATCTCAGTGTTGTTGTTCCTCAACAGATCACTACTCCCTCATGGTTGATGCTGTCTTCTCAGATAGATGTGATTCCCTTTTCTTTAAGTTCATTTGAAGGCAGCCTTGCATATCTCCTTCTGACTGGAATCACCATTATCACTTGAATCTTCTTGTATCGTAGGCATTGATGTTTTTAGGATTGATCACTCTACGATCTTTTAACAGCGCTAAGAACGTAGTCTTCTTTGACAGTCTTGTGCTTGCTGAATTTTGCTTCCACGATGAGTTCCTCTAGACTGATGATCGATGATCCTCTGTTGTGAGCTTCCTTGAGGATTTATCTCATATAGCATTCTTTGCTTGCTTTTGAGCACATAAGACCCTTTTCATCTTTGATTGAATGGCCTGCTTCCATATACAGATTAGCAGCCATGTGAGCTCCATTTTGGTTAGCTCAGCGGGTCTTCAATAACAGGCTTGGACAGATAGGAATTTTATCAGAATCATTTCTGAATGGTCCTTAGCCTTCTGCTGGTTGAATCTTCTTGACTGAAGTCTTCTGCTTCTGCATTCCTTAGTGTGGCCGGATAGACCAAGTACCTGCAGGTTAGATATATTTCTATTTTTGGTACCCACAATTAAGTGAGTCCTGCTAGGTTAGTTTTCTAAACCCCTGTTCCTCATATATTTAGAATTAACGACATAGTGATCACCAATAATCATATTCATGCAAGCAATTAGTTTAGATAATACATTTTGAGATGTATGATGGTGAGTGTGTGTAAGGTTTGACATTTTAATGAACCACTCTTTCTCTTTGATGGTTTCATCATTTGCTTGGTTATGTTCATAGAGTTTAAATGTTCACAAAGTGAGAATCAACTCTACGATTTATTTGTATCAGGTTGATTCATGGAGGTGATTAGTTTCTACGAATCTTCAAGATACACTTGAAGAACTGATCATACTATATGGGTTATCAAATACTTAGAACATAGGTTTGTACATACATACTAACCCATCAGCAAAGATTACTTCTCATAGAATAAATTTAACCAGTGATGCTCTTATAACCCATTTCAGATTTCTTTCAAGATGTCATCTTCAGCCTAAAACTTGGATGGATAGAAAGTTTATAGGCATTTGAGTTTCTAACTCAGTGTACTTTCTCTCTTCACCTTTTTAGGTAGATTATGACTCCTTGAAAGAATACTGTTATAGTTCATAAGGAGTTGCAACTATGATGTACACATTTATATTAGAGAGGAATCGTACCTTTATGCTGTCAGTTTCTTTAACAGTCATTTATCTTTAATATACTGAGTTTAGGCATTGATGTGCGTAGCTTTACATTTGCTCCTGACGACTTGTTGCTCTAGTTGGCCTTTGATCAATCAGTTGTGGTCTTGAAGATGCAGGCTAGGAAAATCTCAGCATCTTTAGTTCTTTTACATCCTTCAGTTCACAAAGTTTGCACCCAGCTATTAGTTGGCCAGACACATGTTTGAGAAGATCTTCTTTCTTATCTGGATAAGCATTTCTTAGCATGTATGGCCTTTTCATCTTTCAGGCTGGTGGATGCTTGACTCTTTGTTGTTGATGTCTCTTGGACTAACTCGTCCGGTCTTCAGACTACAAGATTGATTGTAGGCAAGGATTGGTCTTGTTGATATAACAGTCGAGAACATGGACCAATCTGAGCAGCTTCAAGTGTATATACACATTTACCTGTACACAGTATTTCCAACGTGTGAGCTCATCTGTATATAATAAGTTACTTACTACTAAACTAAGTTTAGAACAATGTTTGTGCCTAGGATCAGACTCAAAGCAATTAGCTTTTGAATATAGCATGAGAACCTACTCTGATACCAATTATTAGTTCTCAGTAGGCACAATATAGATCTAGAAGGGGGGGTTGAATAGATCCTTTTTATTTTCAAATACTTTTCTCGTTTATTTTGTATTGCTATTGAATTAGCATATGACAAACATAAAAATCTTTTCAAGCACAGCGGAATAAGTAAAATATCCCCTTCATTGATATAATCATAAACACACATACATTGTTCATAGAGTTAGTTCAGTTGTAAGCAGTTAAAATATACATAGCAGTTATAGCAGTTAGTGTACATAATGTAAATGGCAAAGTAAAAGACGCAGGGGGGGTTTTAAGTGGTTCAGAGACTCAAGCTCCTAATCCACTCTTCTGCTTTCAACTAGCAGGATTTCTACTAAGGAAGGGCAGCACTGTGACGCCCCCAAAATAGGTATACATCACCCATTTTGAGTCGTCAATAACATGGTACAGAAATAACTACAACTTTATTAATACAACATAAAAACTGTGAGTGTAAATACAAATATTGTCATCTAGACAATGTCCACACTTAAATAAGTCCTCATTACAATTATTGGTGCAATATTTTACAAAAATGGTGAGGACTACTAAAACAACTTTCTAGAACCTTTATTCCATACCCCGACTAGTACTCGCTACATTCTCGCCTCCTGAGAAGAAAAATGGAACAAAAAGGAAAAAGGTGAGCTCCACTAGCCCAGTAAAGAATATTATGACTAAGATAACATAAAACAAATTATCGTTAGTCTTCAACAAGGAAAAATCTAATAGAATACAATAGACAACAAATTTTAAATCAATATTCGTAGCGAAAATAATAATTCATTAGAAGAGTTAAGTAGAGAATAAAATCTACTATCTTCTATATATGAATTTAAAAGTCTCTCGTCAATATTTTATCCCTGTAACATCAATCAATATATATCTGGAATCAAATATTCATCTATGCATTACAGGCCAAAGATATTCATCAGTTGGTCATGTTCATCTAAACAGCTGTTCATTTTTGCACTACGGGCTACGGATATTCATTAGAAAATCATTCATCTTTGCACTACAGACCAAAGATATTCACTTGTGTCATCATTTAGGACTGAGGATAATGAAAAATATTTTAAAGAAAACGAATCCAGTGAAATAAAAGAACAAATATTAAAGATTCGTATTTCAGCTATTCTATGTCCAAAAATACCTCATAATAATCATAGTGGAATAAAATTTAAGAATGATCAAAATATAGATACAATCAAAGTTAGTATACATAATAGATATTTTGGAGGAAAAACAAAAATTTAATTTTTCTGTGAATGGTGTCGTATTTGTGAATAATGTCGTATACGTGAATAGTGCCGTATACGTGAATATTAATCCCGACACAAAAAGTTTTAAATTTGATAAAAAGTTCAAACCAATATTTCGACATAATGATATTGAAGAAAATAATATCATTTATGAAGAAAATAACATCCATTACCTCGTAAAGACAGTACTTCTAGTTGAAACACCGGATATAGGCTATGACTTGAACTTGTACCGTATAACAACACTCAAAGTATTAAAATACTCACAAGAATACGCTCACTAATATAGAGAGAGAAAGAGAGAGAAAACTTAAGTTTCTAGTGTGATTTTCAATTATAACCTAAGCACCCTATTTATAGGAAATTGCTTAGAACACCAAAGCAGAAAATTTAATATAATATTAATATTATTTTTCTAAATCTCCCTACGCACACCAATTGAGTCCAACATCAGCCACACATGTAGCCCACCTCTCAAAAAACGTTTTTCTCACATAAATTATTTAAAAACTCCAAAAAATCAAAATTAATTAATCCGAAACTTCAATAATTCACAATAAATATCCATTTTATCAGAAAAATTCAAACCTCATGTCTTTTGCATAGGAAATTTCATTATCTACAACTTTGCAGAAGAAAGTTTTTCCAAATTCCAAACAGAAATTGACCGAAATCTACAAACGGGCGATTCTACAGGCTATAATCAAATTTCAGTCAAGAAATGGGCCCACAGACATGTTTAACATGTTTTAAACATATTTTGTAATAAAAATACTCTTTCTCCTCATATACTCATATATTCCACATTTATTGTAAAAATATCATCATTATTATATTATAATAATATAATAAAATATTATTTTATCAAAAAAGATAAAATATCAATTTTCAACAATTGTCACTTTAATTTTTTTTTATCTATATCCACATAAAAATGAATATTTTTCTCATCATATAAATCAATAATTAATTATTCACAAATAATATTACAGAATCACAATACTGGCAACCAGGCCGTTCCCAGAAAAGAGGGGGCTTTCCAATAAGGATTTCTCCTTATTGGGGCGCAATTAGGTGACCAAACCTCTCCTTAGACAGAACTTTCTAGACATTGCCAATAATTTTATCTAATAATATTATTCAGGTAATATGAATTATTGTTCCAATAATGAAAAATACTGTGTAATAACAATTATTGAAACAACAATAATATAAAATATCAACGTAGCAATTATTGAATCAATAAAATAAAATACTGAACAATAATTACTGTAACAATTATTGAGTAGTGCCTTCTTACGTAAGAATCAATAATTGGTGCAATACTGTGTGCTACTGTGCAACAACGCGTATTATTGTGTTTTAACCACCGGGTATTCCAACAGTATTAACGGTAACAACTACGCCGTTATTTATAAACAACTTATACTTGTCGTTTTCTTCATCCAATCGCTTTTCGTTATGGGACCCACACAAGGCTGCGACGTCGTACGAATATTCCCCGACAGCAAGAATATTCCACGACCAAACGAATATTCTCCGATAAAAATGAATATTTTATAACCACTTACTTATAAAAAATATTTGCGCATTTTACCCATAACTAACCATGTGACGCCCCCAAAATAGGTATACAACACCCATTCTGAGTCGCCAAATACATGGTACAGAAATCAAACTACAACTTCAATAATACAATTGTCGTACAAAATACGATAACACATACTGTGAGTTTAAATACAAATATTGTCTTCAGGACAATATCCACACTCAAATAAATCCTCATTACAACTATTCAAACACTATTTTACAGAAATAGTGAGGACTGCTAAAACATCTTTCTAGAACCATCACTCCATACCCCGACTAGATCCTGCTATGTTCTCACCTCCTGAGAAGAAAAATGGAACAAAAAGAAAAAGGGTGAGCTCAACTAGCCCAGTAAAGAATATTATGACTAAGATAATATAAAACAAATTATCGTTAGTCTTCAACAGGGAAAAATCTGATAGAATATAATCGACAACAAGTTTTAGATCAACAACTGCAGCGGAAACAACAAACCATTAGAAGAGTCAAGTATAGAAAGAATTCTACTATCTTCTAAGATTTAAAAGTCCATCATCAATATTTTATCCTTGTAACATCAATTAATAATTATCTTTAACCAAATATTCATCTTTGCACTACAGGCCAAAGATATTCATTTGTATCACCAGTCAGTCATGTTCATCTCAACACCTGTTCATCTTTGCACTATAGGCCAAAGATATTCATCAAGTAATCATACATCTTTGCACTACAGGCCAAAGATATTCAGTAATATCATTATTTAGGACTGAGGATGATGAAAAATATCTTAAAGAGAACGAATCCAGTGAGACAGAAGGACAAATAGTAGGGATTCGTATAACAGTTTATCCAAGATCAATAATACTTCATAATAATCAATTGTGAAGCAGAATTCAAAAATAAAGATCAAAACATGGATACAATCAAAGATAGTAACCATAATAGACATCTTGGATAAAAAGGGAAAATTTTATTTTTCGGTGAATAGTGTCGTATTCGTGAATAGTACCGTATACGTGAATAGTGCCGTATACGTGAATAGTAACCCCGACACAAAAAGTTCTAAATTTGATAAAAACTCATATCAATATTTCAGCATAATGATATTGAAAAAAATAATATCATTAAGAATAAAATAATATCACTTACCTCAAAATATCAGTACTTCTGGTCGGAATACCGGTATAAGGCTGAAAGAAACTTGCTCTGATGAATAGAAACTGTCAAAGTATCTAAATACTCACAAAATACACTCAATAATCTAGAGAGAAAAAGAGAGAAAACTTATTTCTGGTGTAATTTTTAATTCTAACTTAGCCCTCTATTTATAGGAAAATTTTAGTAGACTTGGCCTGCAACCTGATGACTTTACCTGCTACTATTCCCACCCACCACATTTGAAATATAATTCAGCACATTTCTTCACCAACCACAAGTGGGGCCCACCAATTCTAGAATTTTCCATCCAAATGATAAACTATGAAAATTCAACAATTTCTGAACCAGTCATCTTGTAAAATTCATAATAAATCATACGTTCATTTTTAACGGTTCAAAATTTATGGACATATACTCAACTTATATATGTATAACATATCCAAAAATTACAACGATCCAACGGTCGGATTAAAAATTATAACTCCCGCAATATATCTCAAAAAATACTGGTTTTTAATACCTCCATTCCGATAAAAATACTGATAAAAATCTCAACATTAACTCCTTCATTTTTAACCACAAAAATATATCCCTCATTTATATCCACATAAAATAAATATTTCCTTATCATATGAATCAATAATTAATTATTCACAAATAATATTACAGAATCACATTTATGACAACCAGGCTGTTCCCAGGAAAGAGGGGATTTTCCAATAAGGATTTCTCCTTACTGGCGCGCAATTAGATGACCAAACCTCTCCTTAGACAGAACTTTTTAGACATTGCCAATAATTTTATCTAATAATATTATTCAAATAATATGAATTATTAATCTGATAATGGAAAATACCGTACAACAACAATTATTGAAACAACAATAATATAAAATATCAACGCAGCAATTATTGAATCAATAAAATAAAATATTGAACAATAACTACTGTAACAATTATTGAGTAGTGCCTTCTTACGTAAGAATCAATAATTGGTGCAATACTGTGTGCTACTGTATTTTAACCACCGGGTATTCCAACAGTATTAACGGTAACAACTACACCGTTATTTATAAATAACTTATACTTGTCGTTTTCTTCATCCAATCGCTTTCTATTATGGGGCCCACACAAGGCTGCGCCGTCGTACGAATATTCCCCGACAGCAAGAATATTCCACGACCAAACGAATATTCTCCGACAAAATGAATATTTTATAACCACTTGCTTATTTTGCAAAATTTGCACATTTCACCCATAACCAAAGTATTATATCAAATTAACCCCTTATTATTCACAATAATATTTAGAGAAAATTTGATTTTATTCATTAATAAGTTGGGGTCTTACAACCTTCTCTCCTTATGAAATTTCGTCCTCGAAATTGACGTACGTACCTGATATTTCGAAAAGGTGAGGATGCCTCGCTTTCATTTCTGATTCCAACTCCCAGGTCATTTCTTCAATAGCATGGTTTCTCCACAAAATCTTAACTTGTGGTATAACCTTCGTGCGTAGGACATGCTCTTTCCTATCCAAGATCTTAACAAGTACCTCCTCGTACGTTAAATCTTCAGCTATCTCGTCTGGTTCTAACTCAATAATGTGGTTCGGGTCTTTAACATATTTACGAAGCATAGATATGTGAAAAACATTATGAACACGAGACATGCTTGGAGGTAATGAGAGTCTATATGCCATATTTCCTATTCGCTCAAGAATCTCAAATGGACCAACAAATCTTGGATTGAGCTTTTCTCTCTTCCCAAATCTTGTAACTCCCTTCCATGGTGCAACACGTAATAATACATGATCCCCAGTATTAAATTTCACGTCCTTCCGATGAAGATCCGCATAACTCTTTTGTCGATCCTGTGCCGTTTGTATACGTTGTCGAATCGTTTGGATCTTCTCTGTAGTAATACGTACCAACTCTGGTCCCAATAATGTTGCTTCACCCACCTCGTCCCAGCATACTGGAGAACGATATTTTCTTCCATACAACGCCTCGAATGGAGCCACACCTATGCTCGCCTAATAATTGTTGTTGTAGGAGAATTCTACCAATGGTAGGTACTTATCCCAACTCCCTTTGAGATCTAGGACACAAAGTCTTAATAGATCTTCAAGAGTTTGAATAGTCCTCTCTGATTGTCCATCCGTTTGAGGATGGTATGCCGAACTGAATCGTAAATCTGTGCCCATAGCTTTCTGCAAGCTAACCCAAAATCGTGAAGTGAATCTTGGGTCACGATCCGAAACTGTGGATACTGGCATGCCATGCAATCTCACAATCTCGTTCACGTACATACTAGCAAGACGTTCAAGAGAATAAGTCTCACGTATCGGCAAGAAATGAGCGGACTTGGTTAATCTATCAACAATAACCCAAATCGCATCTATACCTTGAGAAACCTTGTAAAGACCAGTAACAAAATCCATAGTAATGTGTTCCCACTTCCATTTCGGAATCTCAAGTGGTTGCAATGGACCCTTTGGTACTTGATGCTCCGCTTTTACACGTTGACAAGTTAAACATCTCGAGATAAACTCCGCGATCTCTCTTTTCATATTGCTCCACCAAAATGTATGTCGAAGATCGTGATACATTTTGGTACTCCCAGGATGGATTGTAAACGGTGTGTTGTGTGCCTCCATCATTATTCTATGCTTCAAGTCAAAATCGTTAGGAACACAAAGTCTGGAGTTGACTCGAAGTATTCCTTCTTCATCGATTCTTGCTTCTGGAATAGCACCTTCTTGCACTTTCTTCTTCATACGCATCAGCTCTATGTCCGTAGCATGAGCGGCTTTAACGTTATCGATTAAAGTCAATTTTACTCGTATAACATCACGTGGGTCCCTAGAGTCATTAACTCTATTTCTATCATTTATAAATTATACAAAATAGGTCTTTGTGTTCAATAATATCGCACTCGTACTCGCGCACAATCTTCTACTCAACGCGTCAGCTACCACGTTCGCTTTTCCAGGATGGTATGGTCAGAATAGGTTCCGAATGAGTCACCTCTTGAGATATTGGAAAATCTTCTCGCATTTCTCGCTCCATACGAATTTTGTATCTTTCCGAGTCAGCTGAGTTAACGGAGTAGTGATTCTAGAAAATCCTTCCATAAATCTCCGATAATAACCAGCTAAGCCTAGAAAGCTACGTATTTCGATTACCGACTTAGATTGCTCTCAACTGTGACTCATATCCCAACTTTGGATAGCACGTCACAATGACACCTATCAGTTTACTATCGCACGAATATGACGTCCCCTACGGAGAGTCTGGCTTCGGTGCATTCCACAAAGGAAGTCACCAGATAGAGGCTCGGTTATCAACTTCTATAGTTGGATTTTTAACTCCTGAAGTTCAATAGGAGCCATTCGATATTAGATTTTAGAAGTGAGTTTTGTACCAGATTCAAAGAAGATACAAAATTCAATATCACACGTAGGCCAAGAAATTCTTCAGGAAATACGTCAGGGATTTTACTAACAACAGAAATATAATTCAATTCTGACGTATTTTTGTTCAAGTCCATGACATGGCTAAGAAAGCTTGACATCCGTTTTTCAATAAACGAATGACTTTACGGCTTGATATGAAAGAGTTTGACTTCAATGGTTTGGTTGCTTGAATTTGAATAACAGGTTGCTTAGGAATATGAAAACTAACAACCTTACAAAAGCAATCAATTTGGCATGATGAGTAGTTAACCAATCGATTCCTAAAATCACATCAAAAGCAAGTATCTTTAAAGAGATAAGGTCAACAGGTAATGTGATGGTGCCAACTTGGATCAAACAAGATTTATAAATAGTGGATGTGATGAAAGTTTCTCCTAACGGAGTTTCCACAGATAGGTCAAAGTTTAAATTCTCCGGAATCAAGTTTAAACGTTGAGTATAAGCAGGAGAGATAAATGAATGGGTAGAACCGGTATCTAGTAAGGTATAAACTTCGCAAGAATTTATAATTAACTAACCCGTTATACCTTCGTTCGGGTTCCTCGCGTTTTGGGCAGTCACGAAAAATGCTCTTCCAGGAACCGTTGACTTTGACTTATCCGGGATAACTTTTGGAGTCACCATCCCCGCTGAACTTGGTTTTGCTACAGAACACTCTCGAGCTATATGACCCTCCTTTCCACAGTTATAACATACCTTGAACTGTTGTGGGCAGTTTGGACTTATATGTCCCTCCTCTCCGCATCTGTAACATCTAACTGGCGGTCGTTCTCCTCCCCTAGAATTTGTTCCTGGTGCTGGTGCTGCTATTGACGTCTTCCTGTCATCGTTAAATCTTCTCTTCTTGAAATTTTCACTTGACTCACCTCTCCTATTATCATGGCCACGATGACCACCCGAGTGGTTACCGCTTTTGTCCGAATGTTTTCCTCCCTGCTGGTTTTCATTGCTTCGATGACTGCCACCACCGGTATGACCCTGGTTGTGGTCCCTCGGTTGCACATACTCATTATGTCGCTCTAATAATTGAGCCCTGTTTACAACATCTGAATATAAAGAAAATTTATGAGAGATAAGATATTGCCGAATCTCGGGTTTTAGTCCTCTCAGAAACATCCTTGTCATTCGTTCCTCATTTTCGACCAAATGAGGTGCAAACCTGGATAACTCTGCAAACTTCACCTCGTACTGGGACACCGTCATGTTGTTTTGTTCCAGTCTGATAAACTCCACCTCCTTCATATGACGAATACTTTCAGGAAAGTACTTGTCATTGAATAGTTTCTGAAATGTTTCCCAGGACATATTGAGTGCGTCAGGCTGGGTACGCTTCACAGACTCCCACCAGTAGTCTGCCTCACCGCGGAATATAAAGGTGGCGAATGGAACCTTCTGTTCCTCCGTGCATCCCAAGACATCGAATATCTTGGTAATTTGCTTGACCCACGTTTCCGCCATGATCGGATCCGGCTTTCCCTTAAATTCTGGTGGTCCCAATTCTTTGAACTGTTTGGCTGTGACAAACCGCGCATTGTTATCATTTCCACCTGTATTCTGCACACGAGTCTCCCTCGTCTGATTTTTCATGAACTGCAAAAAGCTCCTAAACATTCCATCATTCATCGTTTGCTCGGTAACGTTGTTTACAGGAGGAATATTGCCTTCCTGTTGCACGTTCCCCTGGGTGGTAATCAAAGGTGTCTCCACTGTTTCATTTACTCCACTGTTAATATTCTCAGTCGACATTCTCAAATACTGCCATAAAACAAGGGTTAATAGTCATGTCATATATTATCCCTATACTCTGACCGACCAAATAAACACCAAATAAACTTAGTCAGGTCATACTACCGAAAGAATTCCCCGTCTCTCCCCTCCTAGTTCTTGTCTCACATCTCAGCCAGGGATCATATCCCTAAGCTCTGATACCAACTGTGACGCCCCCAAAATAGGTATACAACACCCATTCTGAGTCGCCAAATACATGGTACAGAAATCAAACTACAACTTCAATAATACAATTGTCGTGCAAAATACGACAACACATACTGTGAGTTTAAATACAAATATTGTGACAACCCCAAAACAGGTCCATTCCACCCAACCCATTCTGAGTCGTCAAATACATGGTACAGAAAATAACTACAACTTTATTACAACAATTGTCGTGCAAAATACAACAACACATATGCTGTGAGTTTGGATACAAATATATACCAAATGTGACATTGGACACCATCATGTATCAGCACCTCACAAAGGTACCTTACATAAAGGTATAGTCAAAAACTGTTTTAGAAATTAGAATCTTTGGGAAGTGCTCAAGGAAACCTTCGTACATGGGAGGCCACGCGTCTAGGTTATGATAGATATCATATGGCCACAAAATTATCCTTGGTTGACCCAATAGACCCCAAAGAAAAACGAGAAGATTACTATCATATTCTTCCCAATGGTGAGTCTTCTCTTGACTTATCATTATCTCCACTGTCTCTAATTGAGAATTATACTTCAAACAAACACCAAGATTATATAGGTAGTGCCCATAGATATACTCAGCAAGTGGATGAGCACAACCCTGTCCTATGATGACACGAGGTTGTATGTCATTAGACATCTTGTATGATAGTGACAAAACACCCTTCCAACGTTGGGTTCGCCTCACCCTATTTTCTTCACCAAATATAACTACTAAATGATGACCACCGTTCTATTCCCTTGTTACCCCCGCTCGACCCAGCTACACTCTTATTACCTGAAAGGAATTGTGAAGCAAAAGGGTGAGCACAACTAGCTCAGTAAAGAATATCATGACTAAAGATAATTAAATTATCAATAGCCTTCATCAATAATAAATCAGAGATTTAGAACATATGGTAAATGATAAAAATTTCAACCATAGTTGCAGCGGAACGAGCAATCCATTAGAAGAGTCAAATAGACTATAAAGTCTATTATCTTCTCCATGTTAAAAATCCACCAACAATATTTTATCCATGTAACATCACTCAACAGTTCCTTTCCACAATCATATGAATAACTCATAATCATAATTGTGACTATAAATTTTTCTTCGCACCCAGGACGAAGAATATTTTCATCACCTGTCTTTACCTGAAACATCAAAGATCATGGTTATACCAAATCACAATTCCTGTTTATAATCATACTAACAAATCCATCTTTGCACTACGGGCCAAAGATATTCATCAACAAACCATCTTTGCACTACGGGCCAAAGATATTCAACAACAGTTCATCTTTGCACTACAGGCCAAAGATATTCATCAACAGTTCATCTTTGCACTACAGGCCAAAGATATTCATCAACAATTCATATTTGCACTACAGGCCAAATATATTCATATCTCAAAGAAATATATAATCATTTCAGAATTTATATAAACAATAATTATAACCATGTTGATCAATTCACCTTTGCACTTAAGCTTAAGATATTCAATTATAAATTCAATGGTCATGATCATACCAGTCACAATTCAACTTTGCACTACAGGCCAAAGAGAACCCTAGTCATGATCATACCAATAATCTACCCATCTTTACACTCCAGTGAAAGAGAATTTCAACATCAGGGTTATAAAAATGTTATATATGATGATAAAAATAATATGATCAACATATAGTTTTAATCTCAAGAGTAATATTCGTAACTCATGAATAGTAAATCGTGAATAGTAACTCATGAATAGTAACCCGACACAAAAGATAGAAATTCCACAATAAAATCCATACCAATATTTCGGTATAATGATATTGAAAGAATAACATTACTTAAATTTATAAACAATTTATTTTAATTGTTTACACTTTACTAATTAATGCATTTAATCATCATAAAATGCCAACTCTTACAATTTCATCATCAATAACCAAAACCCTCATCAAAAATCTGCATATACCTCATATAGGATTCTCAAGCCATAAAATCCTATTTTCCAATTTTCTTTCTTCACAAAACATATTTAATTCATTTACTCATAACTAGACTATTTTCATGAAAAATACCAAATCAGTTCCAAAAATATTTCTTTTCTGGGATTTAGCATAATATAGTCCCATAGTGAACATATATTTTTCTCAGAATTTTTAAAAGTCATTTACTATTTTTCATATGGCCAAAATAGCCGAATATTTAGACATTTATCAAAAATTGTACTTTTGTCTAAAAATTCTGAAATTTACAGAGTATACTTCTATCATATACATGTACTCCCAATAAAAATTTCATCAATTTTGGAGTTAACCACAAGGAATTATAAGCTGTTACTTTTAAAATAGTCTTTTCTCATAAAATTCATAACTCTCAATCTATACATCCAAAAATCACCATTTTTGGACACAATCAAGAAAACTCATCAAAATATCATTTCAAATTTTTCCAGAATTTTTGAAGATCAGAAAAATTACGAAACTGAAAATCATCCCTTAAAATCCCTTACTATCCCTTACCTCAAAAGAGCAGTACTTCTGACTGGATATCGGATATAATGCTGAAGGAAACTTGCACTGATGAATAGCAACTCACCAAGTATCTAAATACTCACAAAATATGCTTCATAATATAGAGAGAGAAAGAGAGAAAGCTTATGTTTCTGGTGTGATTTTCAATTCTAACTTAGCCCTCTATTTATAGGAAAATTTTGGTAGGTTTGACCTGCAACCTGATGGCTTTACCTGCTACTATTCCCACCCACCACATTTGAAATATAATTCAGCACATTTCTTCACCAACCACAAGTGGGGCCCACCAATTCTAGAATTTTCCACCAAAATGATTTAAACCTTTCTGAATCAGTCATCTCGTAAAATTCATAACAAATCATACGTTCATTTTTAACGGTTCAAAATTTGTGGACATATACTCAACTTATATATGTATAACATATCCAAAAATTACCACGATCCAACGGTCGGATTAAAAATTATAACCCCCGCAAAATATCTCAAAAACCCTGATTTTTAATACCTCCATTCCGACAAAAATACGGATAAAAACCTCAACATTAACTCCTTCATTTTTAACCACAAAAATATATCCCTCATTTATATCCACATAAAATAAATATTTCCTTATCATATGAATCAATAATTAATTATTCACAAATAATATTACAGAATCACATTTATGACAACCAGGCCGTTCCCAGGAAAGAGGGGGCTTTCCAATAAGAATTTCTCCTTACTGGCGCGCAATTAGATGACCAAACCTCTCCTTAGACAGAACTTTCTAGACATTGCCAATAATGTTATCTAATAATATTATTCAAATAATATGAATTATTGATCTGATAATGGGAAATACTGTGCAGCAACAATTATTGAACAACAATAATATAAAATTTCAACGTAGCAATTATTGAATCAATAAAATAAAATATTGAACAGTAATTACTGTAACAATTATTGAGTAGTGCCTTCTTACGTAAGAATCAATAATTTCAAAAATACTATGCAATACCGTGTGCTACTGTGCAATAACGCGTATTACTGTATTTTAACCACCGGGTATTCCAACAGTGTTAACGGTAACAACTACGCCGTTATTTGTAAAAACTCAAATTTGTCGTTTTCTTCACCCGACAGTTATTCGTTATGGGGCCCACAAATAGCTGCGCCGTCGTACGAATATTCCCCGACAGAAAGAATATTCCACGACCAAACGAATATTCCCCGACAACAATGATTATTTTATAACCACTTGTTATTTTGAAAAAAATCATATTTCACCCTTAACTTTAACATTTATCAATTTAACCATTTACTGAATAGTAATTATAAGAAAAATTGAATACTTTTATTTCATAAAATTCGGGGTCTTACAATCTCCCCTCCTTATGAAATTTCGTCCCCGAAATTTACGTACCTGGTATTTCAAAGAGTTGAGAATACCTTGCTTTCATTTCAGATTCCATCTTCCTTATCATCATGATTTCTCCATTGCTCATCTCCTGTATTTCAGATATCATTCTAGAATACAGCTTCAAAACAAGGGTTAATTTAACAAATTAACATATCACATAATATCCCGATATTATGACTGACCAACAAATAAGCTTAGGTAGGACACACTAGCGAAGGATTTACTCATCTCTCCCCTCCTAGTTATATTCCCCGATCTCCGCCAGAGATCATATCCCTAAGCTCTGATACCACCTGTGACAACCCCAAAATAGGTCCATTCCACCCAACCCATTCTGAGTCGTCAAATACATGGTACAGAAAATAACTACAACTTTATTACAACAATTGTCGTGCAAAATACAACAACACATATGCTGTGAGTTTGGATACAAATATATACCAAATGTGACATTGGACACCATCGTGGACATCACCTCACAAAACACCTTACATAAAGGTATAGTCAAAAACTGTTTTAGAAATTAGAATCTTTGGGAAGTGCTCAAGGAAACCTTCGTACATGGGAGGCCACGCGTCTAGGTTATGATAGATATCATATGGCCACAGAATTATCCTTGGTTGACCCAATAGACCCCAAAGAAAAACGAGAAGATTACTATCATATTCTTCCCAATGGTGAGTCTTCTCTTGACTTATCATTATCTCCACTGTCTCTAATTGAGAATTATACTTCAAACAAACACCAAGATTATATAGGTAGTGCCCATAGATATACTCAGCAAGTGGATGAGCACAACCCTGTCTTATGATGACACGAGGTTGTATGTCATTAGACATCTTGTATGATAGTGACAAAACACCCTTCCAACGTTGGGTTCGCCTCACCCTATTTTCTTCACCAAATATAACTACTAAATGATGACCACCGTTCTATTCCCTTGTTACCCCCGCTCGACCCAGCTACACTCTTATTACCTGAAAGGAATTGTGAAGCAAAAGGGTGAGCACAACTAGCTCAGTAAAGAATATCATGACTAAAGATAATTAAATTATCAATAGCCTTCATCAATAATAAATCAGAGATTTAGAACATATGGTAAATGATAAAAATTTCAACCATAGTTGCAGCGGAACGAGCAATCCATTAGAAGAGTCAAATAGACTATAAAGTCTATTATCTTCTCCATGTTAAAAATCCACCAACAATATTTTATCCATGTAACATCACTCAACAGTTCCTTTCCACAATCATATGAATAACTCATAATCATAATTGTGACTATAAATTTTTCTTCGCACCCAGGACGAAGAATATTTTCATCACCTGTCTTTACCTGAAACATCAAAGATCATGGTTATACCAAATCACAATTCCTGTTTATAATCATACTAACAAATCCATCTTTGCACTACGGGCCAAAGATATTCATCAACAAACCATCTTTGCACTACGGGCCAAAGATATTCAACAACAGTTCATCTTTGCACTACAGGCCAAAGATATTCATCAACAGTTCATCTTTGCACTACAGGCCAAAGATATTCATCAACAATTCATATTTGCACTACAGGCCAAATATATTCATATCTCAAAGAAATATATAATCATTTCAGAATTTATATAAACAATAATTATAACCATGTTGATCAATTCACCTTTGCACTTAAGCTTAAGATATTCAATTATAAATTCAATGGTCATGATCATACCAGTCACAATTCAACTTTGCACTACAGGCCAAAGAGAACCCTAGTCATGATCATACCAATAATCTACCCATCTTTACACTCCAGTGAAAGAGAATTTCAACATCAGGGTTATAAAAATGTTATATATGATGATAAAAATAATATGATCAACATATAGTTTTAATCTCAAGAGTAATATTCGTAACTCATGAATAGTAAATCGTGAATAGTAACTCATGAATAGTAACCCGACACAAAAGATAGAAATTCCACAATAAAATCCATACCAATATTTCGGTATAATGATATTGAAAGAATAACATTACTTAAATTTATAAACAATTTATTTTAATTGTTTACACTTTACTAATTAATGCATTTAATCATCATAAAATGCCAACTCTTACAATTTCATCATCAATAACCAAAACCCTCATCAAAAATCTGCATATACCTCATATAGGATTCTCAAGCCATAAAATCCTATTTTCCAATTTTCTTTCTTCACAAAACATATTTAATTCATTTACTCATAACTAGACCATTTTCATGAAAAATACCAAATCAGTTCCAAAAATATTTCTTTTCTGGGATTTAGCATAATATAGTCCCATAGTGAACATATATTTTTCTCAGAATTTTTAAAAGTCATTTACTATTTTTCATATGGCCAAAATAGCCGAATATTTAGACATTTATCAAAAATTGTACTTTTGTCTAAAAATTCTGAAATTTACAGAGTATACTTCTATCATATACATGTACTCCCAATAAAAATTTCATCAATTTTGGAGTTAACCACAAGGAATTATAAGCTGTTACTTCTAAAATAGTCTTTTCTCATAAAATTCATAACTCTCAATCTATACATCCAAAAATCACCATTTTTGGACACAATCAAGAAAACTCATCAAAATATCATTTCAAATTTTTCCAGAATTTTTGAAGATCAGAAAAATTACGAAACTGAAAATCATCCCTTACTATCCCTTACTATCCCTTACCTCAAAATAGCAGCACTTCAGACCGGATATCAGATATAAAGCTGAAGGAAACTTGCACTGATGAATAGCAACTCACCAAGTATCTAAATACTCACAAAATATTCTTCATAATATAGAGAGAGAAAGAGAGAAAGCTTATGTTTCTGGTGTGATTTTCAATTCTAACTTAGCCCTCTATTTATAGGAAATTTTTGGTAGGTTTGACCTGGAACCTGATGGCTTTACCTGCTACTATTCCCACCCACCACATTTGAAATATAATTCAGCACATTTCTTCACCAACCACAAGTGGGGCCCACCAATTCTAGAATTTTCCACCAAAAATGATTTATAACCTGATTTCTGAACCAGTCATCTCTTAAAATTCATAACAAATCATACGTTCATTTTTAACGGTTCAAAATTTGTGGACATATACTCAACTTATATATGTATAACATATCCAAAAATTACCACGATCCAACGGTCGGATTAAAAATTATAACCCCCGCAAAATATCTCAAAAACCCTGATTTTTAATACCTCCATTCCGACAAAAATACGGATAAAAACCTCAACATTAACTCCTTCATTTTTAACCACAAAAATATATCCCTCATTTATATCCACATAAAATAAATATTTCCTTATCATATGAATCAATAATTAATTATTCACAAATAATATTACAGAATCACATTTATGACAACCAGGCCGTTCCCAGGAAAGAGGGGGCTTTCCAATAAGAATTTCTCCTTACTGGCGCGCAATTAGATGACCAAACCTCTCCTTAGACAGAACTTTCTAGACATTGCCAATAATGTTATCTAATAATATTATTCAAATAATATGAATTATTGATCTGATAATGGGAAATACTGTGCAGCAACAATTATTGAACAACAATAATATAAAATTTCAACGTAGCAATTATTGAATCAATAAAATAAAATATTGAACAGTAATTACTGTAACAATTATTGAGTAGTGCCTTCTTACGTAAGAATCAATAATTTCAAAAATACTATGCAATACCGTGTGCTACTGTGCAATAACGCGTATTACTGTATTTTAACCACCGGGTATTCCAACAGTGTTAACGGTAACAACTACGCCGTTATTTGTAAAAACTCAAATTTGTCGTTTTCTTCACCCGACAGTTATTCGTTATGGGGCCCACAAATAGCTGCGCCGTCGTACGAATATTCCCCGACAGAAAAAATATTCCACGACCAAACGAATATTCCCCGACAACAATGATTATTTTATAACCACTTGTGTATTTTGAAAAAAATCATATATCACCCTTAACTTTAACATTTATCAATTTAACCATTTACTGAATAGTAATTATAAGAAAAATTGAATACTTTTATTTCATAAAATTCGGGGTCTTACAAATATTATCTTCTGGACAATATCCACACTCAAATAAATCCTCATTACAACTATTCAAACACTATTTTACAGAAATAGTGAGGACTGCTAAAACATCTTTCTAGAACCATCACTCCATACCCCGACTAGATCCTGCTATGTTCTCACCTCCTGAGAAGAAAAATGAAACAAAAAGAAAAAGGGTGAGCTCAACTAGCCCAGTAAAGAATATTATGACTAAGATAATATACAACAAATTATCGTTAGTCTTCAACAGGGAAAAATCTGATAGAATATAATTGACAACAAGTTTTAGATCAACAACTGCAGCGGAAACAGCAAACCATTAGAAGAATCAAGTAGAGAAAGAATTCTACTATCTTCTAAGATTTAAAAGTCCATCATCAATATTTTATCCCTGTAACATCAATTAATAATCATCTTTAACCAAATATTCATTTTTGCACTACAGGCCAAAGATATTTATTTGTATCACCAGTCAGTCATGTTCATCTCAACACCTGTTCATCTTTGCACTACAGGCCAAAGATATTCATCAAGTAATCATACATCTTTGCACTACAGGCCAAAGATATTCAGTAATATCATTATTTAGGACTGAGAATGATGAAAAATATCTTAAAGAGAACGAATCCAGTGAGACAGAAGGACAAATAGTAGGGATTCGTATAACAGTTTATCCAAGATCAATAATACTTCATAATAATCAATTGTGAAGCAGAATTCAAAAATAAAGATCAAAACATGGATACAATCAAAGATAGTAACCATAATAGACATCTTGAACAAAAAGGGAAAATTTTATTTTTCGGTGAATAGTGTCGTATTCGTGAATAGTACCGTATACGTGAATAACGCCGTATACGTGAATAGTAACCCCGACACAAAAAGTTCCAAATTTGTTAAAAACTCATATCAATATTTCAGCATAATGATATTGAAGAAAATAATATCATTAAGAATAAAATAATATCCCTTACCTCAAAATATCAGTACTTCTGGTCGTAATACCGGTATAAGGCTGAAATAAACTTGCTCTGATGAATAGAAACTCTCAAAGTATCTAAATACTCACAAAATACACTCAATAATCTAGAGAGAAAAAGAGAGAAAACTTGTTTTTGGTGTGATTTTCAATTCTAACTTAGCCCTCTATTCATAGGAAAATTTTAGTAGACTTGACCTGCAACCTGATGGCTTTACCTGCTACTATTCCCACCCACCACATTTGAAATATAATTCAGCATATTTCTTCACCAACCACAAGTGGGGCCCACCAATTCTAGAATTTTCCATCGAAATGATAAACTCCGAAAACTCAACAATTTCTGAACCAGTCATCTTGTAAAATTCATAATAAATCATACGTTCATTTTTAACGGTTCAAAATTTGTGGACATATACTCAACTTATATATGTATAACATATCTAAAAATTACAACGATCCAACGGTCGGATTAAAAATTATAACTCCCGCAATATATTTCAAAAAATACTAATTTTTAATACCTCCATTCCGATAAAAATACTGATAAAAATCTCAACATTAACTCCTTCATTTTTAACCACAAAAATATATCCCTCATTTATATCCACATAAAATAAATATTTCCTTATCATATGAATCAATAATTAATTATTCACAAATAATATTACAGAATCACATTTATGACAACCAGGCCGTTCCCAGGAAAGAGGGGGCTTTCCAATAAGGATTTCTCTAGACATTGTCAATAATGTTATCTAATAATATTATTCAAATAATATGAATTATTGATCTGATAATGGAAAATACCGTGCAGCAACAATTATTGAAACAACAATAATATAAAATATCAACGCAGCAATTATTGAATCAATAAAATAAAATATTGAACAATAAGTACTGTAATAATTATTGAGTAGTGCCTTCTTACGTAAGAATCAATAATTGGTGCAATACCGTGTGCTACTGTATTTTAACCACCGGGTATTCCAACAGTATTAACGGTAACAACTACGCCGTTATTTATAAATAACTTATACTTGTCATTTTCTTCATCCAATCGCTTTCCGTTATGGGGCCCACACAAGGCTGCGCCGTCGTACGAATATTCCCCGACAGCAAGAATATTCCACGACCAAAAGAATATTCCCCGATAAAATGAATATTTTATAACCAACTTGCTTATTTTGCAAAATTTGCACATTTCACCCATAACCAAAGTATTATATCAAATTAACCCCTTATTATTCACAATAATATTTAGAGAAAATTTGATTTTATTCATTAATAAGTTGGGGTCTTACAAACCACATTAATCAAATCAACCCTTACTATTTGAAAATAATAAATAAAAGAAATTAAATTTTATTTATAATAAGTTGGGGTTCTACAACCTCCCCTTCTTATGAAATTTTATCCTCGAAATTGACGTACGTACCTGGTGTTTCGAAAAGATGAGGATACCTCGTTTTTATTTCCGTTTCCAACTCCCAGGTCATTTCTTCAATAGCATGGTTCCTCCACAAAACTTTGACTTGTGGTATGACCTTTGTGCGTAGGACATGCTCTTTCTTATCCAAAATCTTGACAGGTACCTCTTCATACGTTAAGTCTTCGGCTATCTCGTCCGGTTCTAACAACGTTTATTTCCTCTCTTCCCAAATCTGAAATGGACCAATAAATCGTGGATTGAGTTTTCCTCTCTTTTCAAATCTTGTAACTCCTTTCCACGGAGCCACACACAATAATATATGATCCCCAATGTCAAATTTCACGTCCTTTCGATGAAGATCCGCATAACTCTTTTGTCAATCCTGTGCCATTTGTATACGTTGTCGAATCGTTTGGATATTCTCTATAGTCATTCGTACCAACTTTGGTCCCAACAACGTTGCTTCTCCCACCTCATCCCAGCATACTGGAGAGCGATACTTTCGTCCATACAATGCTTCAAATGGAGCCACACCTATACTTGCCTGATAACTGTTGTTGTAGGAGAATTCCACTAATGGTAGGTACTTATCTCAACTCCCTTTGAAATTGAGAACACAAAGTCTTAATAGATCTTCAAGAGTTTGAATAGTTCTCTCCGATTGTCCGTCCGTTTGAGGATGGTATGCCAAACTGAATCGTAAATCCGTGCCCATAGCTTTTTGCAAGCTAACCCAAAATCTTGAAGTGAATCTTGGGTCACGATCCGAAACTATGGATACTGGCATGCCATGCAACCTCACAATCTCATTCACGTACATACTAGCAAGACGTTCAAGGGAATAAGTCTCCCGTATCGGCAAGAAACGAACAGACTTGGTTAATCTATCAACAATAACCCAAATAGCATTTATGCCTTGAGAAACCGTGGGAAGACCCGTAACGATATCCATGGTAATGTGTTACCACTTCCATTTCAGAATCTCAAGTGATTGCAATGGACCCTTTGGCACTTGATGCTCCGCCTTTACACGTTGACAAGTTAAATACTTCGAGATAAACTTTGCAATCTCTCTCTTCATATTATTCCACCAAAATGTATATCGAAGATCACGATACATTTTGGTACTTCCAGGATGGATTGCAAATGGTGTATTGTGTGTCTCCATCATGATCTTGTACTTCAAATCAGAATCGTTAAGAACACAAAGTCTGGAGTGGACTCGAAGTATTCCTTCTTTATCGATTCTTGCCTCTAGAATAACACCTTCTTGTACTTTCTTCTTCATACGCATTAGCTCCGGGTCTGTGGCTTGAGCAACTTTAACTTTTTCTATTAAAGTTGGTTCTATGCGTATACTTGACATCATCGCACTCGTTCTTGTATATGATCTTCTACTCAATGCGTCAGCTATCACGTTTGCTTTTCTAGGATGGTATTGAATAGTGTGGTCGTAATCTTTCAACAGCTCGAGCCAACGTCGTTGCCGCATGTTGAGTTCTTTTTGAGTGAAGAAATATTTGAGGCTTTTCTGGTTTGAATATATCTCCACTTTCTCCCCATATAGATAGTGCCTCCAGATCTTTAGCGCGAAAACGACTGCTGTCAACTCGAGATCATGAGTAGGATAATTCCTCTCATATTCTTTAAGTTGTCGCGAGGCATAGGCTATGACTTTTCCACGTTGTATGAGAACACATCCTAACCTTTTGCTTGAAGCATCGCTGTAGATAACAAATCCATCCAAACCAGATGGTATTGTCAGAATAGGTGCCGAAATGAGTCTCCTCTTGAGCTCTTGAAAACTCTTCTCGCATTCCTCGCTCCATACGAATTTTGTATCTTTCCGAGTCAGCTGAGTAAACGGGATAGCGATTCGAGAAAACCCTTCCACGAATCTCCGATAATAACCAGCTAAGCCCAGAAAGCTACGTACTTCGGTCACCGACTTCGGTTGTTCCCAACTTTGTATTGCTTCAATCTTCGCCGGGTCAACATATACTCCATGTTTTGACACCACGTGCCCAAGTAATGCTACTTCCTCAAGCCAGAACTCGTATTTCTTCAATTCGGCATATAACTTGTTTTCACGAAGCCTTTGGAGTACCAGCTTCAAATGGTGCTCATAATCTTCACGACTTTTGGAATATATGAGGATGTCATCAATAAAGACAACAACGAATTGATTCAAATATTCCTTGAATACTCGATTTATCATATCCATGAAAGCCGCAGGAGCATTAGTCAATCCAAAAGACATGACTAAGAATTTATAATGCCCGTACCGAGTCCTGAAGGCAGTCTTTGGAATATCCTCAGTTCTAATCTTCAGCTGATGATATCCAGAACGAAGATCGATCTTTGAAAAGAATTGTGCTCCTTGTAACTGGTCAAACAGGTCATCAATACGAGGTAGCGGATATCTATTCTTGATAGTGACATGGTTTAATTCCCGGTAATCAATATAAAGTCGCATACTCCTGTCTTTCTTCTTTATAAATAAAATAGGAGCACCCCAAGGAGATGTACTAGGACGAATAAAACCGATGTCCAATAACTCCTGTAGTTGGATCTTTAACTCCTGAAGTTTAATAGGAGCCATTCGATATGGGGTTTTAGAAATGGGCTTTGCACCAGGTTCAAGATCAATAAAGAATTCAACTTCACGTTCTGGGGGTAGACCGGGAAGTTCTTCAGGAAATACGTCAGGAAAGTCAATAATAACAGGAATATTATTCAAATATGACGTGTCTTTATTCAAATCCATAACATGGGCTAAGAAAGCTTGACATCTGTTTTTTAATAAACGAATAGTTTTATGACTTGATATAACAGTGATTGATTTTAACGGCTTAGTTGCTTGAATTCGCACAACAGGTTGGTTAGGAATATGAAAACTAACAACCTTACGAAAATAATCAATTTTGGCATGATGAGTAATTAACCAATCAATCCCTAAAATCATGTTAAATGCAAGTATCTTTAAAGAGATAAGGTCAACAGGTAAGGTGATGGTACCAACTTGGATCAAACAAGATTTATAAACAGTGTATGTGATGAAAGTTTCTCCTAACGGAGTCTCCACAGATAAATCAAAGTCTAATTTCTCCGGAGTCAAGTTTAAACGTTGAGCACAAGCAGGAGAGATAAATGAATGGGTAGCACCGGTATCTAGTAAGGTATAAATTTTGCATGAATTTATGATTAGCTTACCCGTGATCACCTCGTTTGGGTTCCTCGCATGTTGACCGGTCACGACAAACACTCTTCCAGGAACCGTTGACTTTGACTTTTCTGGGACAGCCTTTTGAGTCACCATCCCCGTTGGACTTGGTTTTGCTACAGTGCAATCTCGAGCGATATGTCCTTCCTTTTCACAATTATAACATACCTTAAACTGTTGTGGACAGTTTGGGCTGATATGTCCTTCTTTTCTGCACTTATAGCATATGACCGGTGGTCGTTCTCCTCCCTTGGAACTAGTTGCTGGTGGCGCTGACGTCTTCGTATTGTCATTGTTGAATCTCCTCTTTTTAAAATCTCTCCCCAACTCGCTTCTTCTATTCTCATGGCCATGATTACCACCAGAGTGGTTGCCGCTCTTGTCCGTATTCTTCTTTCTCCGCTGGTTATCGTTGTTCTGATGACTGTTGTCACTGGTTTGATCCTGGTTGTGGTCCTTCGGTTGACCGTACTCGTTATCTCGCTCTAATAATTGAGCCCTGTTGACAACATCTGAATAGAGAAAAAATTTATGAGAAATGAGATATTGACGTATGCCGGGTTTCAAACCTCTCAGAAACATCCGCGTCATACGTTCCTCATTCTCTACCAAATGAGGTGCAAACCTGGATAACTCTGCAAACTTCGCCTCGTACTGGGACACCGTCATATTGTTTTGTTCCAATCTAATAAACTCTACCTCCTTCATATGACGAACACTTTCATGAAAGTATTTGTCATTGAACAGTTTCTGAAACGTCTCCCAAGACATGCTGAGTGCGGCTGGATGGGTACGCTTCACAGATTTCCACCAGTAATCTGCCTCATTACGGAACATAAAGGTGGCGAATGGAACCTTCTGTTCCTCCGTGCATCCCAAGACATCTAATATCTTGGTAATTTGCTTGACCCACGTCTCCGCCTTAATCGGATCTGGCTTTCCCCAGAATTCTGGTGGTCCCAACTCTTTGAACTGCTTGACTGTGACCAGCTGTGCGTTGCCATTGTTTCTTCCTATATTTTTAACAGGAATCTCCTTCGTCTGATTTTGTATGAATCGCAAAAAGCTTCTAAACATATCATCGTTCATCGTCTGCTCAGTGTTGTTGTTCACAGGAGGAACATTACCAGCCTGTTGCACGTTCTCCTCATTGGTGAGCAAAGGTGTCTCCACGGTCTCATTTACTCTACTGTTAACATTCTCAGTCGACATTCTCAAATACTGCCATAAAACAAGGGTTAATTAAACAAATTAACAAATCACATAATATCCCTATATTATGACCGACCTACAAATAAGCTTAGGTAGGACACACTAGCGAAGAATTTACTCGTCTCTCCCTTCCTAGTTCTATTCCCCGATCTCCGCCAGAGATCATATCCCTAAGCTCTGATACCAACTGTGACGCCCCCAAAATAGGTATACATCACCCATTTTGAGTTGTCAATAACATGGTACAGAAACAACTATAACTTTATTAATACAACATAAAAACTGTGAGTGTAAATACAAATATTGTCATCTAGACAATATCCACACTCAAATAAGCCTTCATTACAATTATTGGTACAATATTTTATAAAAATGGTGAGGACTACTAAAACAACTTCCTAGAACCTTCATTCCATACCCCGACTAGTACTCGCTACATTCTCGCCTCCTGAGAAGAAAAATGGAACAAAAAGGAAAAAGGTAAGCTCAACTAGCCCAGTAAAGAATATTATGACTAAGATAACATAAAACAAATTATCGTTAGTCTTCAACAGGGAAAAATCTAATAGAATACAATAGACAATAAATTTTAAATCAATATTCGCAGTAGAAATAATAATTCAATAGAAGAGTTAAGTAGAGAATAAAATCAACTATCTTCTATATATGAATTTAAAAGTCTCTCGTCAATATTTTATCCCTGTAACATCAATCAATATATATCTGGAATCAAATATTCATCTATGCATTACAGGCTAAAGATATTCATCAGTTGGTCATGTTTATCTAAACACCTGTTCATCTTTGCACTACGGGCTAAAGATATTCATTAGAAAATCATTCATCTTTGCACTACAGGCCAAAGATATTCATTTGTGTCATCATTTAGGACTGAGGATGATGAAAAATATTTTAAAGAAAACGAATCCAGTGAAACAAAAGAACAAATATTAAAGATTCGTATTTCAGCTATTCCATGTCCAAAAATACCTCATAATAATCATAGTGGAATAAAATTCAAGAATAATCAAAACATGGATACAATCAAAGCTAGTATCCATAATAGATATTTTGGAGGAAAAATAAAAATTTAATTTTTTTGTGAATATACGTGAATAGTAACTCCGACACAAAAAGTTCCAAATAAAAAGTTCAAACTAATATTTCGGCATAATGATATTGAAGAAAATAATATCATTTAAGAAGAAAATAGCATCCCTTACCTCGTAAAGACAGTACTTCTAATTGAAACACCGGACATATGCTATGACTTGAACTTACACCGTATAGCAACACTCAAAGTATTAAAATACTCACAAGAATACGCTCACTAATATAGAGAGAGAAAGAGAGAGAAAACTTCAATTTCTGGTGTGATTTTCAATTCTAATCTAAGCACCCTATTTATAGGAAATTGCTTAGAACACCAAAGCAGAAAATTTAATATAATATTAATATTATTTTTCTAAATCTCCCTACGCACACCAATTGAGTCCAACATCAGCCACACATGTAGCCCACCTCTCAAAAAACGTTTTTCTCACATAAATTATTTAAAAACTCCAAAAAATCAAAATTAATTAATCCAAAACTTCAATAATTCATAATAAATAGTCCTTTTATCAGAAAAATTCAAATCTCATGTCTATTTCATAGGAAATTTCATTATCTACAACTTTTCAGAAGAAAGTTTTTCCAAATTCCAAATAAAAATTGACCGAAATCCACAAACGGGCGATTCTACAGGCTATAATCAAATTTCAGTCAAGAAATGGGCCCATATGCATGTTTAACATGTTTTAAATATCTTTTGCAACAAAAATACTCTTCCTCCTCATATACTCATATATCCCACATTCATTGTAAAAATATCATTTAGATTCCTTCAAGGCCAGCAGCCTTGGGACTTCAGTTCACTAAAAACTCTTCAAGCCCAGCAGGCTTGGAACTTCATTTAGTCCCTCCGGACAAGGACCCCTCAGGCCTTAGCTTCATTTAGTCCCTTCGGACAAGGACCCCTCAGGCCCTGGCTTCTTGTTGAGTTATTTGTTGGAGTTGGTGCTGAGCTGTTAAGATGTCTTCATGCTCTGAACATATTCCGTACTTAGCAGCTTGGTTTGATCACCCTTGAAGTGTAGTTGAGTGTTGCATGATGCTCAGCTTCTTAAGTTACTCAACCACTTTGAATGATCCCTTGATGATTGCCTTGAAGATCATTCTCCTTGATACTTGATAGCTGCACATGATGGGTTTCTAAGATGACTGTAAGCTCTTCTGCTAGGTACTTAGAAACTTTCTCATACTTACCACCATGATGGCGTTTGTGATCTCCCTTCTTGATACTTGATGCCTTTTCATGATGAACTTGCTAAGATGACTGTGAGCTCTTCTCTATGGTACTTAGAGTCTTCCCATGATGGACATCAAGATGTCATTGATGCTCTTCTTGCTCTCGACAGTTCAGAACACTCTTCAAGTAGTAGAACTCTCACTTCTACATTGTAGAACTCTCACTTCTACTTCTTTCTTTGTATGTCTCTGAGTGTTCTTGGTGGATCGTAGAGAGAGCCTTCAGACTCACTATCTCACATGGTTTAGACCCGTCCACCATTACTCCAAACTCAGCAACTCTAGCAACCTTTGATCTTTGAAGCTCTATCTGCTTTATACGCCTTCCCAATACTCCCATTGGAAAGTAGTCGTTGAGAGCTATTCAAATTTCTTCACAGATTTCGAGTTGCTTGAGGTAGACTGCAGATGTGACATGACATCTCCTTTTCTGACTTTCTGACAATGTAGTCTACTGTTTCACCTACCCCGTCAGAGATGTCACTTTGATGTCTTGGGCAGGGCGAAGACTTTATTTCCTCCCTCTGATTTCTCGATCAGAGGTTGTCCTTTTGCATCGATGCTCTCAATAAGCTCTTGTCCGAATATCAACCTTCAGATTGAATCGTTGCCAATGCTTCAATCTTCAGCTGTTTCAAACTCTACGATTCTGATGTACGTCTTCATGGACCTGATCGTAGTGTCTTGTTGAATGTTTCTCATAGACTGGTAGAGTCAACACTACGATCCTAAAGAGTGTTGATTGGATCTTCAATGTAGAACACCTCTTCCTTTTTGCTGTGCAGTGCTTCAACACTTCTGTTTGCTTCGACTGTTCTCAGATACTGATGGCTTGACTTATTACTCTGGCCCCTTCTGAATAGCAAGGCACTTCAGATTTATGGCTCGTCCAGCTCGCTTTCTCCTTGTGATCGCCCGTTTACTTATCATCAATGAACTGACCCAATGCTTAATCACTTTAGTCTTGATCTTCAGAGACTGACCAGTATCACTGTGTACACTCCATCAGTTCTTTTCTTTGTTTGACAAACACTACGATCTTGAATGTTTCCAAGATCATTGTCTTCTATTCACTTGATGTGACGCCCCCAAAATAGGTATACATCACCTATTCCGAGTTGCCAAAAATATGGTACAAAATTCAAATACAACTTAATTATACAACTATCGTGTAAAATATGACAAAACATAAGCTGTGAGTTTAAATACAACACTTTCTTCTAAATAGGATTCAAACTCAAAATAAGTCCTCAATACATTTATTCTCACACTATTTCATAGAATAGTGAGGACTACTAATGTTATCATCTGAACCGTCACTCCATTCCCCGACTAGTTCCCGCTATGTTCTCATTTCCTGAAGAGAACAATGAAAACAAAAGGGCGAGCTCAACTAGTCCAGTAAGAAATATTATGACTAAGATAATGCAGAATAAATTATCATTAGCCTTCAATGGTGTTAAACTGATAAAATATAACAAACATCAAGTTTAACTGCAGCGGAACAAGCATCCCATTAGAAGAGTCAAGTAGAGAATAAAATCTACTATCTTCTATGATTTAAAAAGTTTTTCATGACTTTTATCGTTGGGACTCAGCTTAATAAAATAATTCACATCATCCCTGCACTACGGCCAAGGATATTCTTTAGTATCACGACCACAATTATCCATGCACTACAAGCCAAGAATATGTGTGTATTCATTAATGGTCATGATCATGCCAACCACTGTCCATCAATGCACTACGGGCCAATGAGGACTTTTACCGCATCATTTGTAACATTACGGTCATGATTATACCGAATAATCCCTGGTCATAATCATACCAAGTCCATCTATGCACTACAGGCCACAGATGACTTTCAACAGAATATAAATATGGAGGATGATGACAATGATATAAGAATTCAATAAAACAAGTTCAAGAATTAATTTATCCAGGAACCAATAACGTCCAAATTGTCAACATGATACTGCTTTGTGGAGTACAATTCAAGAATGCTCAGAAAAATATTTCCATGAAAAGATACTGGATGAAGCGCAAATATCAAGGATATTCCACTAATTTCATGGAGTATAAAAGTCAAAACTTTAACCAACTGAATATAATAAAGAATGGAATAACAGAAGAAATCACCATGCATGCGATAGACCGCACAAACAGGTTATTCTAACAGAAAAATAAATAATAGAACCAGGTAATGCGTAAACGCACCGACATGATATTCCGGCAGAATAATAAATAATGGAACCAGGTCCGGCGTAAACGCACAGACAGGATATTCAGACAGAATAATAAATAATGGAACCAGGTCCGGCGTAAACGCACAGACAGGATATTCCGACAGAATAATAAATAATGGAACCAGGTCCGGCATAAAACGCACAGACAGGATATTCCAACAGAATAATAAAAAAAGTAATAACAGAAGAATTTCACCAAGTATAGGGTAGCCCGCGTATACTGGTTATTCCAACAGAATAATAAAGAATGGAATAACAGAAGTTCTATTCATGAATAAGAAAGAAAGAATACCCTTTACGAATACAACAAATAATATCCCTTACCGTAAAAGAAACTTGATATCGGAGTAGTGAAGTAGCATAATACTTTTTTTCTTTCTCTCTATTGTTTCTCTCTCTAGAGTTTTAGTGAATTCGTAAGAAAATAATGAAGGAATGAGCTTCTATTTATAGAAAAATAGACTGCATAGTAACTAACTCATGAACGGTCTAGATTGATTTACTTTAATCGACAGTCCATATTTAAAGCAAAATCTTTTAAATAAAAAATGAATAACTTTATAAAAGATTTTACTATACAAACACTATGCAGGCACTATGCAAATACTATACATAATAAAATATAATATATTCTAATTATTGTCTAATAAAACAGATAACTTTATAAAAGTATCATGTTTTATATAAAAAGATTTTACTATTAGCCTAATAAAATGAATAATTATATAAAAGTATTCTGTTTTATTACATTAATAATACCAATAAAATAAAACTGAGTGACTTATCACGTAAATATCAATAATCAATACTGTGTGCTACTATGCAACCATGCGTATTACTGTACTTTTACTATCAAGTAGTTCAACAGTATTAATGGTAAAACTTCCGCCGTTATTTTCATAAAGTATTTTTGTCGTTTTCTCAATTCGATAATAATTCTGTTGTGGGGTCCACCAATGATTGTGTCGTCGTACGAATATTCCCCGACCAATCGAATATTATATAACAACTTGCGTACTTTGCAAAATTTATAAATATTACCCACAACTATAATATTATATCAATTTCACTCCATAATATTCAAAAATGATATTTATAGAAAATTCATCTTTATTTATAAAAGTTGGGGTCTTACAACCTCCCCTTCTTAAGAAATTTCGCCCTTGAAATTAGGGTACGTACCTGGTATATCGAAGAGGTAAGGATACCTTGACTTCATTTCAGATTCTAACTCCCAGGTCATTTTCTCAACATCATGGTTTCTCCACAAAACTTTGACTTGAGGTATAACCTTGAAGCGAAGAATATGTTCCTTCTTATCCAAGATTTGAACAGGAACCTCTTCATACGTTAAATCTTCCGCTATTTCATCCGGTTCTAACTCAATAATGTGGTTCGGATCTTCCACATATTTACGTAACATGGATATGTGAAAAATATTATGAACACGAGACATACTTGGCGGTAAAGCGAGTCTATAGGCTACAGTTCCTACTCGATCGAGGATTAAAAATGGGCCAATGAATCGAGGATTGAGCTTTCCTCTCTTTTCAAATCTCGTAACTCCTTTCCACGGAGCAACTCGTAACAACACATGATCTCCTATATCAAATTCCACGCCCTTTCGATGAAGATCAGCATAACTCTTTTGTCGATCTTGTGAGGTTTTTTATACGTTGCCGGATCGTTTGAATCTTTTCCGTAGTCATACGTACCAACTCCGGTCCCAACAACGTTGCTTCACCCACCTCATCCTAACATACTGGAGAACGACACTTTTTTCCATACAACGCCTCGAATAGAGCCATGACAATACCTGCTTGATAACTGTTGTTGTAGGAAAACTCTACCAATGGTAAGAACTTATCCCAACTTCCCTTGAAGTCAAGAACACAGAGTCTTAATAAATCTTCAAGAGTTTGAATAGTCCTCTCTGATTGTCCGTCCGTCTAGGGATGATATGCCGAACTAAATCGTAAATCCGTGCCCATAACTTTTTGTAAACTAACCCAAAATCGTGAAGTGAATCTTATGTCTCGATCAAAAACTATGGATACTGGCATACCATGCAGTCTTATAATCTCGTTTATGTACATACGAGCAAGACGTTCAAGTGTATAAATTTCTCGTATTGGTAAGAAATGAGCAGACTTGGTCAATCTATCAATAATGACCTAAATTGCATCAATGCCTTGAGAGACCTTGGGAAGACCAGTAACAAAATCCAAGGTAATATGCTCCCACTTCCATTCTGGAATTTCAAGTGGTTGCAATGGACCTTTTGGTACTTGATGCTCCGCTTTGACTCGTTGACAAGTTAGACACCTTGAGATAAACAACGCTATCTCTCTCTTCATATTGCTCCACCAAAATATATGACGAAGATCACGATACATTTTAGTACTCCCAGGATGGATTGCAAACGGTGTGTTGTGCGCCTCCATCATAATTTTATACTTTAAATTAGGGTCGTTAGGAACACAAAGTCTGGAGTTGACTCGAAGTATTCCTTTTTCATCGATTCTTGCTTCCGGCATAGCACCTTCTTGTACTTTCTTTCTCATACGCATCAGCTCCAGGTCTGTAGCTTGAGCAGCTTTAACTTTATCAATTAAAGTCGGTTCTACTCGTATGTTTGCCATCATCACATGGGTCCCTAGAGTCTTTAACTCTATCTCCATCCTTTGCAAGTCACGCAAAATGGGCCTTTGCGTTGACAATATCGCACTCGTACTTGCATATGATCTTCTACTCAATGCATCAGCTACCACGTTTGCTTTTCTAGGATGGTATTGGATGGTATGATCATAATCTTTCAACAGTTCCAGCCAACGTCGTTGTCGCATGTTGAGTTCCTTTTGAGTGAAGAAATATTTGAGGCTTTTATGATCCGCAAAGATCTCCACTTTCTCCCTATACAAGCAGTGCGTAAGACCCCGAATTTTATAAAATAAAAGTATTCAATTTTTCTTATAATTACAAATCAGTAAATGGTTAAATTGATAAAAAGTTAAAGTTATGGGTGAAATGTGAAAATTTTTCAAAATAAATAAGTGGTTATAAAATAATCATTGTTGTCGGGAAATATTCGTTGGTCGTGGAATATTCTTTCTGTCAAGAAATATTCGTACGATGGCGCAGCTATTTGTGGGCCCCATAACGAAACACGGTCGGATGAAGATAACGATAAAAATTGAGTTTTTATAATTAACGGCGTAGTTGTTACCGTTCACACTGTTGGAATACCCGGTGGTTAAAATACAGTAATACGCGTTATTGCACAGTAGCACACGGTATTGCACAGTATTTTTGAAATTATTAATTCTTACGTAAGAAGGCACTACTCAATAATTATTACAGTAATTACTGTTCAATATTTTATTTTATTGACTCAATAATTGTTACGTTAAAATTTTATATTATTATTGTTCAATAATTGTCACTGCACAGTATCTCTATTATCAGATCAATAATTCATATTATTTGAATAATATTATTAGATAGCATTATTGGTAATGTCTAGAAAGTTCTATCTAAGGAGAGGTTTGTTCATCTAATTGCGCGCTAGTAAGGAGAAATTCTTATTGAAAAGCCCTCTCTTTCTTGGGAATGGCCTGGTTGTCATAAATGTAATTCTGTAATATTATTTGTGAATAATTAATTATTGATTCATATGATAAGAAAATATTTATTTTATGTGGATATAAATGAGGGATATATTTTTGTGGTTAAAAATGAAGGAGTTAATGTTGAGGTGTTTTATCTGTATTTTTGTCGGAACGGAGGTATTGAAAATCAAATTAGGGTTTTTGAGATATTTTGCGAGGGTTATAATTTTTAATCCGACCGTTGGATCGTGGTAATTTTTGGATATGTTATACATATATAAGTTGAGTATATGTCCACAAATTTTGAACCGGTAAAAATGAACGTATGATTTATTATGAATTTTACGAGATGACTGGTTCAGAAATTGTTGAATTTTCGGAGTTTATCATTTTGGTAGAAAATTCTAGAATTGGTGGGCCCCACTCTTGGTTGGTGAAGAAATGTACTGAGATTTTTATTCAAATGTGGTGGGTGAAAATAGTAGCAGGTAAAGCCATCAGGTTGCAGGTTAAGTCTGCTTCGGCGTGCTAACATTTTCCTATAAATAGAGGGCTAAGTTAGAATTGAAAATCACACCAGAAACAAGTTTTCTTTCTCTCTATATTATGAAGCATATTTTGTGAGTATTTAGATACTTTGAGAGTTGCTATTCAGTACAAGTTTCCTTCGACTTTGTATTCCAGTCAGAAATACTGCACTTTTGAGGTAAGGGATAGTAAGGGATATTATTTTCTTCTTAAATGATATTATTTTCTTCAATATCATTATGCTAAAATATTGATATAAACTTTTTATCAAATTTAAAACTTTTTGAGTCGGGGTTACTATTCACGTATACGGCACTATTCATGTATATGGCACTATTTACGTATATGACATTATTTACGTATACGGTACTATGTACGAATACGGAGTACTATTCACGAGTTACTATTCACGAGTACTATTTACGACAAAAATTAGTTTCTTTTTCTGACCAAATTATCGTTGATTTATGATTGTTGCTCTCGAAAATAAATGCAGTTGTTGATCATATTATTTTTATTATCATATATAACATTTTTATAACCCTGATATTGAATTTCTCTTTCACTTGAGTGTAAAGATGGGTAAATTATTGGTATGATCGTGACTGAGGAATGTCTTTGGCCTGTAGTGCAAAGATGAATTGTTAACTGGTATGATCATGATCATTGAATTTATAATTGAATATCTTTAGCTTAAGTGTAAAGATGAATTGATTAACATGGTTATAATTATGGTGTATATAAATTCTGAAATGATTATATATTTCTTTGAGATATGAATATTTTTGGCCTGTAGTGCAAATATGTTGAGGAATATCTTTGGCCTGTAGTGCAAAGATGAATTGTTGATGAATATCTTTGGCCCGTAGTGCAAAGATGACCTGTTGTTGAATACCTTTGGCCAGTAGTGCAAAGATAAACTGTTGACAAATATCGTTGACCTGTAGTGCAAAGATGAATTTATTAATATGATTATGAACATGAACTGTGATTTGGTATAACCATGATCTTTGATGTTTCAGGTAAAGACAGGTGATGAAAATATTCTTCGTCCTAGGTGCGAAGAAAAATTTAGAATCACAATTATGATTATGAGTTATTCATATGAATGTGGAAAGGAACTGTTGAGTGATGTTACAGGGATAAAACATTGTTGGTGGATTTTTAACATGGAAAAGATAATAGACTTTATAGTCTATTTAACTCTTCTAATGGATTGCTCGTTCCGCTGTAACTATGGTTGAAAATTTTTATCATCTACCATATGTTCTAAATCTCTGATTTAATTTTGTTGAAGGCTATTGATAATTTATTTATCTTTAGTCATGATATTCTTTACTGGGCTAGTTGTGCTCACCCTTTTGTTTCACAATTCTTTTCAGGTAATAAGAGTGTAGCTGGGTCGAGCGGGGGTAACAGGGGAATAGAACAGTGGTCATCATTTAGTAGTTATATTTGGTGAATCATCTAGGGTGAGGCGAACCCAACGTTGGAAGGGTGTTTTGCCACTATCATACAAGATGTCTAATGACATACAACCTCGTGTCATCATAAGACAGGGTTGTGCTCATCCACTTGCTGAGTATATTCATGAGCACTACCTATATAATCTTGGTGTTTGTTTGAAGTATAATTCTCAATTAGAGACAGTGGAGATAATGATAAGTTAAGAGAAGACTCACCATTGGGAAGAATATGATAGTAATCTTCTCATTTTTCTTTGGGGTCTATTGGGTCAATCAAGGATAATTCTGTAGACATATGATATCTATCATAACCTAGACGCATGGCCTCCCATGTACGAAGGTTTCCTTGAGCACTTCCCAAATATTCTAATTTCTAAAACAGTTTTTGACTATACCTTTATGTAAGGTATCATTGTGAGGTGCTGTCCACGATTGGGACATGAGTCACATTTAGTATATATTTGTATCCAAACTCACAGCATATGTGTTGTTGTATTTTGCACGACAATTGTTGTAATAAAGTTGTAGTTATTTTCTGTACCATGTATTTGACGACTCAGAATAGGTTGGATGGAATGGACCTGTTTTGGAATTGTCACATAGTTCCTCCAAATTTTAAGTGCGAAGACAACAGCTGCCAACTCTAGATCATGAGTAGGATAATTCCTCTCATATTCATTGAGTTTCTTGAGGCATAGGCTATGACTTTCCCATGTTGCATGAGAACACATCCCAACCCTTTGCCCGAAGCATCACTGTAGATGACAAATCCCTCCGAGCCAGATGGTATTGTCAGAACAGGTGCTGAAATGAGTCTCCTCTTGAGTTCTTGAAAACTCTTCTCATATTCTTCGCTCAAACCGAACTTTGTATCTTTTCGAGTCAGCTGAGTTAATGGAGTAGCGATTCGAGAAAATCCTTCCACGAATCTCCGATAATAACCAGCTAGACCGAGAAAGCTACGTACTTCGGTCACTGATTCAGGTTGGTCCCAACTTTGAATTGCTTCAATCTTTGCCGGGTCAATAGATATTCCATGACTTGATACTACGTGCCCAAGGAATGCTACTTCCTCAAGCCAGAACTCGCATTTCTTTAACTTGACATAAAGCTTGTATTCACGAAACTTTTGGAGTGTCAGCCTCAAGTGTGGCTCATGATCTTCACGGCTTTTGGAATAAATAAGGATGTCATCAATAAAGACGACCACAAAGTGATCTAAATATTCCTTGAATACTCAGTTCATCATATCCATGAAGGCAACAGGAGCATTAGTCAATCCAAAAGACATGACTAATAATTCATAATGTCTGTATCGAGTTCTGAAGGCAGTCTTTGAAATATTCTCAGTTCTAACCTTCAACAGATGATATCTAGAACGAAGATCGATTTTTGAAAAGAATTGTGCTCCTTACAACTGGTCAAACAGGTCATCAATACGTGGCAATGGGTACCTATTTTTGATGGTGACATGATTCAACTCCCGATAATCAATACAAAGTCGCATACTCCCATCTTTCTTCTTTACGAATAAAACAGGAGCACCCCAAGGAGAAGTACTAGTACGAATAAAGTCAATGTCTAACAATTCCTGCAGTTGGGTCTTTAACTCCTGAAGTTCAATAGGAGCCATTCGATATGGGGATTTAGAAATGAGTTTTGTACCGGGTTCAAGGTCGATACAAAATTCAATTTCACGCTCTGAGGGTAGGCCAGGAAGTTCTTCAGGTAATTCGTCAGGAAATTCATTAACAATAGAAATATCATTCAAAACTGAAGTATTTTTGTTTAGATCCGTGACATGAGCTAAGAAAGCTTGACATCCGTTTTTTAATAAACGAATAGCTTTATGGCTTGAGATGACAGTGATTGATTTTAATGGTTTGGTTATTTGAATTCGCATAATAGGTTGATTAGGAATATGAAAGCTAACAACCTTACGAAAACAAATAATTTTTGTATGATAAGTAGTTAACCAATCAATCCCTATAATTACATCAAATGTAAGTATTTTCAATGAAATAAGATCGACAAGTAATGTGAGGGTACCTATTTGAACCAAACAAGACTTATAAACAGTGGATGTAATGAAGATTTCTCCCAATAGAGTTTCCACAGATAAGTCAAAGTCTAATTTCTCCGGAGTCAAATTTAATCGTTGAGCGCAAATAAGAGAAATAAAAGAATGGGTAGAACCGGTATCAAATAAGGTATAGACTTCGCTAGAATTTATGATAAGCTTACCCGTGATGATCTCGTTCGGGTTCCTTACTTTCTAGGAGGTCACAACAAACGCTCTCCCTTGCACTACCGATTTTGACTTTTCTGGGACGTCCTTTGGTGCCTCCATCCTAGCTGTACTTGTCTTCGGTGAACGACAAAATCGGGCTAGGTGACCTTCTCTTCCATAATTATAACATGCTTTGGACGGCAACGCGCAGTTTGGACTGATGTGTCCCTCCTCTCCGCATTTGAAGCATATGATCGGTGGTCGTTCTCCTTCCTTAACCACGGGTGCTGGTGCTGACGTCTTTCCATCATTGTTGAATCTCCTCTTCTTGAAATGTCCATTCTTATTGTTTTGGCCATGATTACCACCGAAGTGGTTACCATTTCTTGCATGTTGATTCCCTCCACGCTTGTTGTCACCGCTTCGATGACTGCTTTCACTAGTATTATCATTTTGCCTGTTGCTCTCTTTTGGTTGCGTTGACTAGTTATCGAGCTCCACTAACTGAGCCCTATTTACAATATCTGAATACAAACACAGTTTATGAGAAATAAGATGTTGACGTAACTCTGGCTTCAAACCTCTTAAAAACATCCGCGTCATTCTCTCTTCATTATCCACCAAGTGGGATGCAAACCGGGACAGCTCGGCAAACTTAGCTTCGTACTACGACACGGTCCTATTATTCTGCTCTAACTTGATGAACTCTACCTCCTTCATGTGACGAATACTTTCGAAAAAGTACTTATCATTGAACAGTTCTTGGAACTTCTCTCAAGACATCTTCAGTGCTGCAGGTTGAGTACGCTTTATCGATTCCCACCAGTAATCTGCCTCTCCTCGCAACATAAAGGTGGCAAAGGGAACCTTTTACTCCTCGGCGCATCCCAAGACATCAAATATCTTGGTGATCTGCTTTATCCACGTTTCCGCCCTAAGTGGTCTTGGTTCTCCAATAAACTCCGGTGGTCCCAGCTCCTTAAACTATTTAGCGGTGACCGTCCGAGAGTTTTCAGTGTTTCCACCTATATTTTGGATAGGAGCCGCTCTCGCCTGCTGTTGCATGAATTGCATAAAGCCTCTGAACATTTCATCATTCATCATTTGGTCAGTGTTGTTGTTTGCATGAGGATTATCGCCTTCCTGATGCACATTATCCTGATTATTGATATGTGGTGAATCAACGGTCGCCTGTGCTCTATTGCTATTCTCAACATTCTCGGATGTCATTTTCAAATACTGCCACAAAACAAGGGTTAAATAACATATCACATATTATCTCTATACTCTGACCGACCAATTAAATACCAAATAAACTTAGGTAAGTCATACTGGCGAAGGAATTTTCCGTCTCTCCCCTCCTAGTTCTAGTCTCACATCTTAGCCAGGGATCATATCCCTAAGCTCTGATACCAACTGTGATGCCCCCAAAATAGGTATACATCACCTATTCTGAGTCGCCAAAACTATGGTACAAAATTCAAATACAACTTAATTATACAACTGTCGTGTAAAATACGACAAAACATAAACTGTGAGTTTAAATACAACACTTTCTTCTAAACAGGATTCAAACTCAAAATAAGTCCTCAATATATTTATTCTCACACTATTTCATAGAATAGTGATGACTACTAATGCTATCATTTGAACCGTCACTCCGTTTCCCGACTAGTCCCCGCTACGTTCTCATTTCATGAAGAGAACAATGAAAACAAAAGGGTGAGCTCAACTAGCCCAGTAAAAAATATTATGACTAAGATAATACAGAATAAATTATCATTAGCCTTCAATAGTGTTAAACTGATAAAATATAACAAACATCAAGTTTAACTGCAGTGGAACAAGCAACCCATTAGAAGAGTCAAGTAGAGAATAAAATCTACTATCTTCTATGATTTAAAAGGTTTTTCATGACTTTTATCGCTGGGACACAGCTTAATAAATAATTCACATCATCACTGCACTACGGCCAAGGATATTCTTTAGTATCACGACCACAATTATCCATGCACTACAGGCCAAGAATATTTGTGTATTCATTAATGGTCATGATCATGCCAACCACTGTCCATCATTGCACTACGGGCCAATGAGGACTTTTACCACATCATTTGTAATATTATGGTCATGATTATACCGAATAATCCCTGGTCATAATCATACCAAGTCCATCTATGCACTACAGGCCACAGATGACTTTCAACAGAATATAAACATGAGGATGATGACAATGATATAAGAATTCAATAAAACAAGTTCAAGAATTAATTTATCCAGGAACCAATAACGTCCAAATTGTCAACATGATACTGCTTTGTGGAGTAAAATTTAAGAATGCTCAGAAAAATATTTCCATGAAAAGATACTGGATGAAGCGCAAATATCAAGGATATTCCACTAATTTCATGGAGTATAAAAGTCAAAACTTTAACCAACTGAATATAATAAAGAATGGAATAACAAAAGAAATCACCATGCATGCGATAGACCGCACAGACAGGTTATTCCAACAGGAAAATAAATAATGGAACCAGGTAATGCGTAAACGCACCGACAGGATATTCCGACAGAATAATAAATAATGGAACCAGGCCCGGCGTAAACGCACATACAGGATATTCAGACAGAATAATAAATAATGGAACCAGGTCCGGCGTAAACGAACAGACAGGATATTCCGACAGAATAATAAATAATGGAACCAGGTCTGGCGTAAAACGCACAGACAGGATATTCCAACAGAATAATAAAAAAAGTAATAACAGAAGAATTTCACCAAGTATAGGGTAGCCCGCGTATACTGGTTATTCCAACAGAATAATAAAGAATGGAATAACAGAAGTTCTCTTCATGAATAAGAAAGAAAGAATACCCTTTACGAGTACAACAAATAATATCCCTTACCGTAAAAAAAACTTGATATCGGAGTAGTGAAGTAGCATAATACTTTTTTTCTTTCTCTCTATAGTTTCTCTCTCTAGAGTTTTAGTGAATTCGTAAGAAAATAATGAAGAATGAGCTTCTATTTATAGAAAAATAGACTGCATAGTAACTAACTCATGAACGGTCTATATTGATTTACTTTAATCTGACGGTCCATATTTAAAGCAAAATCTTTTAAATAAAAAATGAATAACTTTATAAAAAATTTTACTATGCAAACACTATACAAGCACTATGCAAACACTATATATAATAAAATATAATATATTCTAATTATTGTCTAATAAAACAGATAACTTTATAAAAATATTCTGTTTTATATAAAAAGATTTTACTATTAGCCTAATAAAGCGAATAACTTTATAAAAGTATTCTATTTTATTACATTAATAATACCAATAAAATAAAATTGAGTGACTTATCACGTGAGTATTAATAATCAATACTGTGTGCTGCTATGCAACCATGCGTATTACTGTACTTTTACTACCGAGTAGTTCAACAGTATTAATGGTAAAACTTTCGCCGTTATTTTCATAAAGTATTTTTGTCGTTTTCTCAATCCGACAATAATTCTGTTATGGGGTCCACCAATGATTGTGTCATCGTACGAATATTCTCTGTTAAAACGAATATTTCCCGACCAATCGAATATTATATAGCAACTTGCGTACTTTGTAAAATTTATAAATATTACCCACAACTATAATATTATATCAATTTCACACCATAATATTCAAAAATGATATTTATAGAAAATTTATCTTTATTTATAAAAGTTAGGGTCTTACACTTGACAACTACTGCACTTGCTGACTTTCCTTAGTCAGCTACTGAAGTCTTCTCGGATCAACTTGTAGAAGACTTCATCTTAAATGGCTTCTCAACTCAATCTTGATGCTGATTGGTTTGGTACTTCTGTTAGCTTGCATGCCATTCGTTGAGTGCTCTCTAGTTTTCTTCAGGTGGGATGTATTTATGCAGTGCCAACCAGAGGCTTTATTCCTTTGGATATTCTGGGAGTGCTTATTTGTTGAGAATCGTATTAGCTCTACGATTTTGCCTTGGCATTGTGAGCACATCTGTTGAGGTCATAGTTTTGTACTCTACGATTCAGCTTCGGCTGTCCAGACACTACGACTCTGAGATCAGATCTTGACACTCTATGATTTCTGCCTTGTGCTCGATGTCTTCATCTGATCTTGGACGACTATGATCTCTGCCTTTGATATGATCAGTAGACTCTACGAACTCAGAGTGTAGTCTACAATCTCTGACTTGGCTTTGGCAGATGCTCGATCGGCTCGTAGGCAGACTGTCTCTACGATTCTGAACATGACTTCCTCAGCAGACTACGGCTTCGAGGAAGTTCTTCTCGACACACTACGATCCTTCCTCGTTTTTCTTGGCAGTCTACGAACTCCGAGATCTACTATCTTGCAGACTACGATTCTGCCTCGACAGCTCTCGAGTTTTTCTTGACTCTCCTGGTAGACTACGATTTCTTGTGCAGTGCTCGACGATCAGACATGTAAGACCCCGAATTTTATAAAATAAAAGTATTCAATTTTTCTTATAATTACAATTCAGTAATTGGTTAAATTGATAAAAAGTTAAAGTTATGGGTGAAATGTGAAATTTTTTCAAAATAAACAAGTGGTTATAAAATAATCATTGTTGTCGGGGAATATTCGTTGGTCGTGGAATATTCTTTCTGTCGGAGAATATTCGTACGACGGCAAAACTGTTTGTGGGCCGCATAACGGAAAACGGTCGGATGAAGATAACGACAAAAATTGAGTTTTTATAATTAACGGCGTAGTTGTTACCGTTAATACTGTTGGAATACCCGGTGGTTAAAATACAGTAATACGCGTTATTGCACAGTATTTTTAAAATTATTGATTCTTACGTAAGAAGGCACTACTGAATAATTGTCACAGTAATTACTGTTCAATATTTTATTTTATTGATTCAATAATTACTGCGTTGATATTTTATATTATTGTTGTTTCAATAATTATTGCTGCACAGTATTTCCCATTATCAGATCATTAATTCATATTATTTGAATAATATTATTGGATAACACTATTGGCAATGTCTAGAAAATTCTGTCTAAGGAGAGGTTTGGTTATCTAATTACGCGCCAATAAGGAGAAATCTTTATTGGAAAGCCCCCTCTTTCCTAGGAACTGCCTGGTTGTCATAAATGTGATTCTGTAATATTAATTGTGAATAATTAATTATTAATTCATATGATAAGAAAATATTTATTTTATGTGAATATAAATGTTGGATATATTTTGTGGTTAAAAATGAAGGAGTTAATGTTGAGGTGTTTTATCAGTATTTTTGTCGGAATGGAGGTATTAAAAATCAATCAGGGTTTTTGAGATATATTACGGGGGTTATAATTTTTAATCCGACCGTTGGATCGTTGTGATTTTTGGATATGTTATACATATATAAGTTGAGTATATGTCCACAAATTTTGAACCGTTAAAAATGAACGTATGATTTGTTATGAATTTTAAGAGATGGCTGGTTTAGAAATTGTTGAAGTTTCAGAATTTATCATTTTGGTGAAAAATTCTAGAATTGGTGGGCCCCACTCTTGGTTGGTGAAAAAATATGCTGAGATTTTTATTCAAATGTGGTGGGTGGGAATAGTAGCAGGTAAAGCCATCAGGTTGCAGGTTAAGTCTGCTTCGGCGTGCTAACATTTTCCTATAAATAGAGGGCTAAGTTAGAATTGAAAATCACACCAGAAACATAAGCTTTCTCTCTTTCTCTCTCTATATTATGAAGCATATTTTGTAAGTATTTAGATACTTTGAGAGTTGTTATTCAGTGCAAGTTTCCTTCGACTTTGCATTCCAGTCAGAAATACTGTACTTTTGAGGTAAGGGATAGTAAGGGATAGTAAGGGATTTTAAGGGTTATTATATTTTTCAGTTTGTAATTCTTCTGACCTTCAGAAAATTCTGAAAAAATTTGAAATGATATTTTGATGAGTTTTATTGATTGTGTCCAAAAATGGTGATTTTTGGATGTATATATTAAGAGTTATGAATTTTACGGGAAAAGACTATTTTAAAAGTAACCGCTTATAACTCCTTGTGGTTAACTCCAAAATTGATAAAATTTTTATTAGAAGTATATCGATATAATATCAGTGTACTCTGTGAATTTCGAAATTTTTGGATAAAATTACAATTTATAATAAATGTCTAAATATTCGGCTGTTTTGGCCATATGAAAAATAGTAAATGAGTTTTAAAAATTCTGAGAAAAATATATGTTCAATATAGGACTATATTCTACTAAATCTCAGAAAAGAAATACGTTTGGGACTGATTTGGTATTTTTCATGAAAATAGTCTAGTTATGAGTAAATGAATTAAATATGTTATGTGAAGTAAGAAAATTAGAAAATATGATTTTATAGCTTGAGAATCATATATGAGTTATATGCAGATTTTTTATGAGGATTTTGGTTATTGGTGATGAAATCTTAAGAGTTGACATTTTATGATGATTAAATACATTAATTAGTAAAGTGTAAACAATTTAAATAAATTGTTTATAAGCTTAAGAAATATTATTCTTTCAATATCATTATACCGAAATATTGGTATAAATTTTATTGTGTTATTTCTACCTTTTTCATGTCGAGTTACTATTTATGAATGACTATTCACGAGTTACTATTCATGAGTTACTATTCACGAGTTACTATTCATGACAAAATTGGTTTTTTTTTGACCAAATTATAGTTGATTTATGAATATTACTCTTGAGATTAAATCTATATGTTGATTATATTGATTTTATTATCATATATAACACTTTTATAACCCTAATGATGATATTTCTCTTTGACTTAAGTGTAAAGATAGGTAGACTTTTGGTATGATCATGACTATGAGTTACCTTTGGTCAGTAGTGTAAAGTTGAATTGTTGACTGATATGATCATGACCATTAAATTTATAATTGAATATCTTTAGCTTAAGTGCAAAGGTGAATTGATCAACATGGTTATAATTATTGTTTATATAAATTCTGAAATGATTATATATTTTTTTGAGATATTAATATATTTGACCTATAGTGCAAATATGAACTGTTGATGAATATATTTGGCTTGTAGTGCAAATATGAACTGTTGTTGAATATCTTTGGCATGTAGTGCAAAGATGAACTGGTGATGAATATCTTTGGCTCATAGTGCAAAGATGACCTGTGGTTGAATATCTTTGGCCAGTAGTGCAAAGATGAATTGTTGATGAATATCTTTGGCCCGTAGTGCAAAGATGACATGTTGTTGAATATCTTTGGCCAGTAGTGCAAAGATGAACAGGTGTTGAGATGAACATGACCAACTGGTGATACAAATGAATATCTTTGGCCGTGGTGCAAAGATGAAGTTATTAGTATGATTATGAACATGAACTGTGATTTGGTGTAACCATGATCTTTGATGTTTCAGGTAAGGATAGGTGATGAAAATTATCTTCGTCCTAGATGAGAAGAGAAATTTAGAACTACAATTATGATTATGAGTTATTCATATGATTGTGGACCAGAATTGTTGATTGATGTTACAGGGATAAAACATTGTTGGTGGATTTTTAACATGGAGAAGATAATAGATTTTGTAGTCTATTTGACTCTTCTAATGGATTGCTCGTTCCGCTGCAACTATGGTTGAAATTTTTTATCATCTACCATATGTTATAAATCTCTGATTTATTACTGATGAAGACTATTGATAATTTATTTATTTTTAGTCATGATATTCTTTACTGGGCTAGTTGTGCTCACCCTTTTGTTTCACAATTCTTTTCAGGTAATAAGAGTGTAGCTGGGTCGAGCGGGGGTAACAAGGGAATAGAAAGGTGGTCATCATTTAGTAGTTATATTTGGTGAATAAAATAGGGTGAGGCGAACCCAATGTTGGAATGGTGTTTTGTCACTATCATACAAGGTGTCTAATGACATACAACCTCGTGTCATCATAAGACAGGGTTGTGCTCATCCACTTGCTAATTATCTTTACGAGCACTACCTATATAATCTTGGTGTTTGATTGAAGTATAATTTTCAATTAGAGATAGTGGAGATAATGACATGTCAAGAGAAGACACACCATTGGGAAGAATATGATAGTAAACTTCTCGTTTTTCTTTGGGGTCTATTGGGTTAACCAAGGATACTTCTGTGGCCATATGATATCTATCATAACCTAGACGCATGGCCTCTCATGTACGAAGGTTTTCTTGAGTACTTTCCAAAGATTCTATTTTCTAAAACAGTTTTTGACTATACCTTTATGTAAGGTGTTATTGTGAGGTGTTGTCCACGGTTGGGACATGAGTCACATTTGGTATATATTTGTATCCAAACTCACAGCATATGTGTTGTTATATTTTGCACGACAATTGTTGTAATAAAGTTGTAGTTATTTTCTGTACCATGTATTTGGCGACTCAGAATAGGTTGGATGGAATGGACCTGTTTTGGGGTTGTCACAGTTGGTATCAGAGCTTAGGGATATGATCTCTGGCGGAGATTGGAGAATATAACTAGGAGGGGAGAGATGAGTAAATCATTTGCTAGTGTGTCCTACCTAAGCTTAATTGTTAGTTGGTCATAATATATGGATATTATGTGATACGTTAATTTGCTTAATTAACCCTTGTTTTATGGTAGTATTTGAGAATGATAGCTGAGAATGCTAACAATGGAGTGAATGAGACTGTGGGGATACCTCTAATCACTAACCATGATAATGTGATGTCAGATGAAGAAGGAATTAGAGAAATCCATGTGGTGAGTGAAGAATTGATAGTTGCACCCGAAATGGTCGCAGAGGTAACAGCTGAGAGTGAGGAAGAAGAGGAAGAAGAGGAAGAAGAGGTACCTGAGGAGAGTTTGTTAAAGGTATTATATGATCAAAATGTAGAATTACAAAATCGTATTCATGAGTTAGAAGAGCAGGCTGAAGAACGACAGGCGGTCGTGGAGCAAAAGGATGCAACAATTCAAGCTTGTGTTACCCGATATGTGATGCTTGAACAGAAGCATTCTTTAGCAGAGTATAAGATGATAAAGATGGAATCTGAGCTGAAAGAAGAAAAAACTGAACGAGTGAGAATAAGTGATGCATGGGCAAAAGCCGCACGACACGTGGATATTGTGGAAAGAGATGTCCGATCTAAGAAGGCTAAAATAGATGATATGAATTTCTCTTTTTGGAAAGTAATTAGGAGAACCCAACATCGAGTTTTAAATTACCCTGTACAGAGCGGTCAACCTGAATTCGATATGGATCGAAGATTGATGATTCAGATCATGAATCAGGAGTACGACGAAGCAGTTGAGGGTGGAATATGCCCTATAGAAAAGTATATTCCAACGGTAGTGATGACATCAAATGTTGTCCCAGACAAGTCAAAGCCGAGTAGTTCAAGGTATGGCGGTTGTCATGACTTCCCAACAAATGAGGAACCCAAATGAAGTTATCATGGGAGATGAGCAATGGAGAAATCATGATGATCTGAGAGATAGAATATGAAATGAAAGCAAGGTATTCTCAACTCTTCGAAATACCAGGTACGTAAATTTCGGGGACGAAATTTCATAAGGAGGGGAGATTGTAAGACCCCGAATTTTATGAAATAAAAGTATTCAATTTTTCTTATAATTACAATTCAGTAAATGGTTAAATTGATAAAAAGTTAAAGTTATGGGTGAAATGTGAAAATTTTTCAAAATAAATAAGTGGTTATAAAATAATCATTGTTGTCAGGGAATATTCGTTGGTCGTGGAATATTCTTTCTGTCGGGGAATATTCGTACGACGGCATAACTGTTTGCGGGCCCCATAACGAAAAACGATCGGATGAAGATAACGACAAAAACTGAGTTTTTATAATTAACGGCGTAGTTATTACCGTTAACACTGTTGGAATACCCGGTGGTTAAAATACAGTAATACGCGTTATTGCACAATATTTTTGAAATTATTGATTCTTACGTAAGAAGGCACTACTGAATAATTGTCACAGTAATTACTGTTCAATATTTTATTTTATTGATTCAATAATTGTTACGTTGATATTTTATATTAATGTTATTTCAATAATTGTTGCTGCACAGTATTTCCCATTATCAGATCAATAATTCATATTATTTGAATAATATTATTGGATAGCATTATTAGTAATGTCTAGAAAATTCTGTCTAAGGAGAGGTTTGGTTATCTAATTGCGCGCCAATAAGGAGAAATCCTTATTGGAAAGCCACCTCTTTCCTGGGAACGGCCTGGTTGCCATAAATGTGATTCTGTAATATTATTTGTGAATAATTAATTATTGATTCATATGATAAGGAAATATTTATTTTATGTGGATATAAATGAGGGATATATTTTTGTTGTTAAAAATGAAGGAGTTAATGTTGAGGTTTTTATCAGTATTTTTATCGGAATGTAGGTATTAAAAATCAATTAGGATTTTTGAGATATATTGCGGGGGTTATAATTTTTAATCCGACCGTTGGATCGTTGTGATTTTTGGATATGTTATACATATATAAGTTGAGTATATGTCCACAAATTTTAAACCGTTAAAAATGAACGTATGATTTGTTATGAATTTTAAGAGATGGCTGGTTTAAAAATTGTTGAAGTTTAGGAATTTATCATTTTGGTGGAAAATTCTAGAATTGGTGGGCCCCACTCTTGGTTGGTGAAGAAATGTGTTGAGATTTTTATTCAAATATGGTGGGTGGAAATAGTAGCAGGTAAAGTCATCAGGTTGCAGGTTAAGTCTGCTTCGGCGTGCTAACATTTTCCTATAAATAGAGGGCTAAGTTAGAATTGAAAATTACACCAGAAACATAAGCTTTCTCTCTTTCTCGCTCTATATTATGAAGCATATTTTATGAGTATTTAGATACTTTGAGAGTTGCTATTCAGTGCAAGTTTCCTTCGACTTTGCATTCCAGTCAGAAATACTGCACTTTTGAGGTAAAGGATAGTAAGGGATTTTAAGGGTTATTATGTTTTTCAGTTTGTAATTCTTCTGACCTTCAGAAAATTCTGAAAAAATTTAAAATGATATTTTGATGAGTTTTATTGATTGTGTCCAAAAATGGTAATTTTTGGATATATATATATATATATATATATATATATATATATATATATATATATATATATATATATATATATATATATATATTAAGAGTTATAAATTTTACGGGAAAAGACTATTTTAAAAGTAACCGCTTATAACTCCTTGTGGTTAACTCCAAAATTGATAAAAATTTTATTGAAAGTATATCTATATAATATCAGTGTACTCTGTGAATTTCAAAATTTTTGGATAAAATTACAATTTATGATAAATGTCTAAATATTCGGCTGTTTTGGCCATATGAAAAATAGTAAATGAGTTTTAAAAATTCTGAGAAAAATATATGTTTAATATGGAACTATATTCTGATAAATTCCAGAAAAGAAACACTTTTGGGACTGATTTTATATTTTTCATGAAAATAGTCTAGTTATGAGTAAATGAATTAAATATGTTATGTGAAATAAGAAAATTAGAAAATATGATTTTATGACTTGAGAATCATATATGAGTTATATGCAGATTTTTGATGAGGATTTTGGTTATTGGTGATGAAATCTTAAGAGTTGGCATTTTATGATGATTAAATGCATTAATTAGTAAAGTGTAAACAATTTAAATAAATTGTTTATAAGCTTAAGAAATATTATTCTTTCAATATCATTATACCGAAATATTAGTATGAATTTTATTGTGAAAGTTCTACCTTTTTCATGTCGAGTTACTATTCATGAATTACTATTCACGAGTTACTATTCACGAGTTACTATTCATGAGTCACTATTCACGAGTTACTATTCACGACAAAATTAATTTTTTTTCTGACCAAATTATAGTTGATTTATGAATATTACTCTTGAGATTAAATCTATATGTTGACTATATTGATTTTATTATCATATATAACATTTTTATAACCCTAATGATGATATTTCTCTTTGACTTGAGTGTAAAGATGGGTAGATTTTTGGTATGATCATGACTACGGGTTACCTTTGGTCAGTAGTGCAAAGTTAAATTGTTGACTGGTATGATCATGACCATTAAATTTATAATTGAATATCTTTAACATAAGTGCAAAGGTGAATTGATCAACATGGTTATAATTATTGTTTATATAAATTCTGAAATGATTATATATTTCTTTGAGATATTAATATATTTGGCCTATAGTGCAAATATGAACTGTTGATGAATATATTTGGCCTGTAGTGCAAATATGAACTGTTGTTGAATATGTTTGGCCTGTAGTGCAAAGATGAACTGGTGATGAATATCTTTGGCTCATAGTGCAAAGATGACATGTGGTTAAATATCTTTGGCCAATAGTGCAATGATGAATTGTTGATGAATATATTTGGCCCATAGTGTAAAGATGACATGTTGTTGAATATCTTTGGCCAGTAGTACAAAGATAAACAGGTGTTGAGATGAACATGACCAACTGGTGATACAAATGAATATCTTTGGCTGTGGTGCAAAAATGAAGTTATTAGTATGATTATGAACATGAACTGTGATTTGGTGTAACCATGATCTTTGATGTTTCAGGTAAAGATAGGTGATGAAAATTATCTTCGTCCTGGATGAGAAGAGGAATTTAGAACTACAATTATGATTATGTGTTATTCATATGATTGTGGACCAGAATTGTTGATTGATGTTACAGGGATAAAATATTGTTGGTGGATTTTTAATATGGAGAAGATAATAGATTTTGTAGTCTATTTGACTCTTCTAATGGATTGCTCGTTCCGCTGCAACTATGGTTGAAATTTTTTATCATCTACCATATGTTCTAAATCTCTGATTTATTACTGATGAAGACTACTGATAATTTATTTATCTTTAGTCATGATATTCTTTACTGGGCTAGTTGTGCTCACCCTTTTGTTTCACAATTCCTTTCAGGTAATAAGAGTGTAGCTGGGTCGAGCGGGGGTAACAAAGGAATAGAAAGGTGGTCATCATTTAGTAGTTATATTTGGTAAATAAAAAAGGGTGAGGCAAACCCAACGTTGGAAGGGTGTTTTGCAACTATCATACAAGATGTCTAATGACATACAACCTCGTGTCATCATAAGACAGGGTTGTGCTCATCCACTTGCTGAGTATCTTTACGAGCACTACCTATATAATCTTGGTGTTTGTTTGAAGTATAATTTTCAATTAGAGACAGTGGAGATAATGATATTTCAAGAGAAGACTCACCATTGGGAAGAATATGATAGTAAATGTAAGACCCCAACTTATTAATGAATAAAATTAAATTTTCTCTAAATATTATTGTGAATAATAAGGGGTTAATTTGATATAATACTTTGGTTATGGGTGAAATGTGTAAATTTTACAAAATAAGCAAGTGGTTATAAAATATTCATTTTGACGGGGAATATTCGTTTGGTCGTGGAATATTCTTGCTGTCGGAGAATATTCGTACGACGGCGCAGCCTTGTGTGGGCCCCATAACGAAAAGCGATTGGATGAAGAAAACGACAAGTATAAGTTGTTTATAAATAACGGCGTAGTTGTTACCGTTAATACTGTTGGAATACCCGGTGTGACGCCCCCAAAATTAGGTATACATCACCCATCTTGGGTCGTCAGATACAAAGTACAGAATACAAATACAACTTAATAATACAACTGTCGTGTACAATACGACAAAACATAAACTGTGAGTTTGAATACAAATATTATCTTCTAGAGAGTATTCATACTCAAAAGGAGTCCTCATTACATTTATTAACACACCATTACATAGAATAGTGAGGACTACTAACTAATACTATTCTTCGGACCATCACTCCGTTCCCCGACTTGCCCCAGCTACGTTCTCATTTCCTGAAGAGAACAGTGAAAGAAAGGGTGAGCTCAACTAGCCCAGTAAGAAATATTATGACTAAGATAATGCAGAATAAATTATCATTAGCCTTCAACAATGTTAAACTGATAAAATATAATAGACATCAAGTTTAACTGTAGCGGAACAAGCAATCCATTAAAAGAGTCAAGTAGAAAATAAACTCTACTATCTTTTATGATTTAAAAAGTTTTTCAACACTGTGATCGCTGGGACTCAGCTTAATAAAATAATCCACATCATCGAATCACCCCTGCACTACGGCCAAGGATATTCGTATATTCATTAATGGTCATGATCATGCCAACAACTGTCCATCAATGCACTACGGCCAATGAGGACTTTTACCACATCATTTGTAACATTACGGTCATGATTATACCGAATAATCCCTGGTCATAATCATACCAAGTCCATCTATGCACTACATGCCACAGATGACTTTCAACATTTTATAAACATGAGGATGATGACAATGATATAAGAATTCAATAAAACAAGTTCAAGAATTAATTTATCCAGGAATTAACAACGTCCAAATTGTCAACATGATACCGCATTGTGGAGTAAAATTCAAGAATGCTTAGAAGAATATTTTCTTGAAAAGATACTGGATGAAACGCAACTATCAAGGATATTCCACAAATTTCATGGAGTATAGAAGTCAAAACTTAACCAACTGAGTACAATAAAGAATGGAATAACAAAAGAAATCACCATGCATGCGATAGACCGCACAGACAGGTTATTCCAATAGAATAATAAATAATGGAACCAGGTCCGGCGTAAACGCACAGACAGGATATTCCGACAGAATAATAAATAATGGAACCAGGTCCGGTGTAAAACACACAGACAGGATATTCCAACAGAATAATAATAAAACGGAACCAGGTCCGGTGTAAAACACACAGACAGGATGTTCCAACAGAATAATAAACGGAACCAGGTCCGGTGTAAAACACACAGACAGGATGTTCCAACAGAATAATAGAAGAATGTCACCAAGTATAGGGTAGACCGCGTATACTGGTTATTCCAACAGAATAATAACAAATGGAATAACAGAAGTTCTCTTCATGAATATAAAAGAAATAATATTCCCTACCTTAAAAGAACTGGATATTGGAAAAGTGATGTAGCAGAATACTTTTATTCTCTCTCTCTTATTCTCTCTATACTTTCTCTCTCTATAGCTTGAATGAATTCGTGAAAAATAATGAAGCCCTAGGCCTCTATTTATAGAAAAACTGAGGGTGGCTCTTGGTCTTAACGAAGGGTCAAATGACTCTTGGTCTTAACGAAGGGTCAAATGACTCTTGGTAATATTGAAGGGACAACTACTATTGACGAAAGTAATTACTATTGACCAAGATAAATACTATTGACGAAGGTAATTACTATTGACCAAGGTAAATACTATTGACGAAGGTAATTACTATTGACCAAGGTAAATACTATTGACGAAGGTAAATTACTATTGACCAAGGTAAATACTATTGACGACGGTAATTACTATTGACGACGGTAATTACTATTGACGAAGAGACTCTTAGATGATGACATATGGCCCCCCATAAAATAACCAAACTTACCACAACGTCTCAATTATTGATTTAATAATATAACATATTATACAGATGATACTATGACAATAATTTAAGAGATATGATGCAGCAATTACTGTAGCAATAATTGAGTATAGCTGAGTGACTTCTCACGTAAGCATCAATAATCAATACCGTGTGCTACTATGCAACCACGCGTATTACTGTACTTTTACTACCGAGTAGTTCAACAGTTTTAACGGTTTTAACGGTAACACCTCAGCCGTTATAGAAAGATAATTCTGTCGTTTTCTCAATCCGACAATAATTCTGTTGTGGGGTCCACCAATGATAGTGCCGTCATACGAATATTCTCCGACAAAAAGAATATTCTCCGACCAAACGAATATTTTATAACAACTTGTTTACTTTACAAAATTTATAAATATTACCCACAACTTTAACATTATATCAAATTAACTCCATAATATTCAAAAATGATATTTATAGAAAATTCATCTTTATTTATAAAAATTGGGGTCTTACAACCTCCCCTTCTTATGAAATTTCGCCCTCAAAATTAGGGTACGTACCTGGTATGTCGAAGAGGTAAGGATACCTTGATTTCATTTCTGATTCTAACTCCCAAGTCATTTCCTCAACATCGTGGTTTCTCCACAAAACTTTGACTTGAGGTATAACCTTAGAGCGTAGAATATGTTCCTTCTTATCCAAGATTTGAATAGGAACTTCTTCTTACGTCAAATCCTCCGCTATTTCGTCCGGTTCTAACTCAATAATGTGGTTCGGGTCTTCCACATATTTGCGTAACATGGATATGTGGAAAACGTTATGAACACGAGACATACTTGGCGGTAAAGCGAGTCTATAAGCCACAGTTCTTACTCGATCGAGGATTAAAAATGGACCGATGAATCGAGGATTTAGCTTTCCTCTCTTTCCAAATCTTGTAACTCCTTTCCATGGAGCAACACGTAAGAACACATGATCTCCTACATCAAATTCCACATCCTTTCGATGAAGATCAGCATAACTCTTTTGTCGATCTTGTGAGGTTTTTATACGTTGTCGGATCGTTTGAATCTTTTCTGTAGTCATACGTACCAACTCCAGTCCCAACAATGTTGCTTCACCCACCTCATCCCAGCATACTGGAGAACGACATTTTCTTCCATACAATGCTTCGAATGGAGCCATGCCAATACTTGCTTGATAACTGTTGTTGTAGAAAAACTCCACCAATGGTAAGAACTTGTCCCAACTTCCGTTGAAGTCAAAGACACAGAGTCTTAATAGATCTTCAAGAGTTTGAATAGTCCTCTCTGATTGTCCATCCGTCTGAGGATGATATGCTGAACTAAATCGTAACTCCGTGCCCATAGCTTTTTGTAAACTAACCCAAAATCGTGAAGTGAATCTTGGGTCTCGATCAGAAATTATGGATACTGGCATACCATGCAGTCTTACAATCTCGTTTATGTACATACGAGCAAGACGTTCAAGTGTATAAGTTTCTCGTATCGGTAAGAAATGAGCAGACTTGGTCAATCTATCAACAATGACCCAAATCGCATCAATACCTTGAGAAACCCTAGGAAGACCGGTAACGAAATCCATGGTAATGTGCTCCCACTTCCATTCTGGAATTTCAAATGGTTGCAATGGACCTTTTGGTACTTGATGCTCCGCTTTGACTCGTTGACAAGTTAGACACCTTGAGATAAACAACGCTATCTCTCTCTTCATATTGCTCCACCAAAATGTATGACGAAGATCATGATACATTTTGGTACTTCCAAGATGGATTGCAAACGGTGTGTTGTGCGCCTCCATCATGATTTCATACTTTAAATCAGGGTTGTTAGGAACACAAAGTCTGGAGTTGACTCGAAGTATTCCTTCTTCATCGATTCTTGCTTCCGGTATAGCACCTTCTTGCACTTTCTTCTTCATACGCATCAGCTCCAGGTCTGTAGCTTGAGCAGCTTTAACTTTATCGATTAAAGTTGGTTCTACTCGTATATTCGCCATCATCACATGGGTCCCTGGAGTCTTCAACTCTATCTCCATCCTTTGCAAGTCACACAAAATGGGCCTTTGCGTTGTTAATATTGCACTTGTACCCGCATATGATCTTCTACTCAATGCGTCAGCTACCACGTTCGCTTTTCCAGGATGGTATTGAATGGTATGATCATAATCTTTCAACAGTTCAAGCCAACGTCGTTGTCGCATGTTGAATTCCTTTTGAGTGAAGAAATATTTGAGGCTTTTATGATCCGTAAAGATCTCCACTTTCTCTCCATACAAGTAATGCCTCCAAATTTTAAGTGCAAAGACAACAGCTGCCAACTCTAGATCATGAGTAGGATAATTCCTCTCATATTCCTTGAGTTGTCTTGATGCATAGGCTATGACTTTTCCATGTTGCATGAGAACGCATCCCAACCCTTTGCTCGAAGCATCACTGTAGATGACAAATCCCTCCGAGCCAGATGGTATTGTTAGAACAGGTGCTGAAATGAGTCTCCTCTTGAGTTCTTGAAAACTCTGCTCACATTCTTCGCTCCAACCAAACTTTGTATCTTTCCGAGTCAGCTGAGTTAATGGAGTAGCGATTCGAGAAAATCCTTCCACGAATCTCCGATAATAACCAGCTAAACCAAGAAAGCTACGTACCTCGGTCACTGATTTAGGTTGCTCCCAGCTTTGAATAGCTTCAATCTTTGCCGGGTCAACCGATATTCCACGACTTGATACTACGTGCCCAAGGAATGCTACCTCCTCCAGCCAGAACTCGCATTTCTTCAACTTGGCATAAAGCTTGTATTCACGAAGCTTTTGGAGTACCAGCCTCAAGTGTTGCTCATGATCTTCACGGCTTTTGGAATAAATAAGGATGTCATCAATAAAGACGACCACAAAGTGATCCAAATATTCCTTGAATACCCGGTTCATCATATCCATGAAGGCAGCAGGAGCATTAGTCAATCCAAAGGACATGACTAGGAATTCATAATGCCCGTACCGAGTTCTAAAAGTGTCTTTGGAATATCCTCAGTTCTAACCCTCAGCTGATGATATCCAGAACGAAGATCGATCTTTGAAAAGAATTGTGCTCCTTGCAACTGGTCAAACAGGTCATCAATACGTGGCAATGGGTACCTGTTTTTGATGGTGACATGATTCAACTACCGATAATCAATACAAAGTCGCATACTTCCATCTTTCTTCTTCACGAATAGAACAGGAGCTCCCCAAGGAGAAGTACTAGGACGAATAAAGCCAATGTCTAACAATTCCTGCAGTTGGATCTTTAACTCCTGAAGTTCAATAGGAGCCATTCGATATGGGGCTTTGGAAATGGGTTTTGTACCGGGTTCAAGATCGATACAAAATTCAATTTCACGCTCTGGGGGTAGGCCAGGAAGTTCTTCGGGAAATACGTCAGGAAATTTATTAACAACAGAAATATCTTTCAAAGCTGACGTATTTTTGTTTAGATCTGTGACATGAGCTAAGAAAGCTTGACATCCGTTTTTCAATAAACGAATAGCTTTATGGCTTGAGATGACAGCGATTGATTTTTAATGGTTTGGTTGCTTGAATTCGCATAATAGGTCGATTAGGAATATGAAAACTAACAACCTTACGAAAACAATCAATTTTTGCATAATGAGTAGTTAACCAATCAATCCCTAGAATCACGTCAAATGCAAGTATTTTTAATGAAAATCAGATCGATAGGTAATGTGTGGGTACCAACTTGAACCAAACAAGACTTATAAATAGTGGAGGTAATGAAGGTTTCTCCCAACGGAGTTTCCACAGATAAGTCAAAGTCTAATTTCTCCGAATCAAATTTAATCGATGAGCGCAAGTAGGAGAAATAAAAGAATGGGTTGAACCGGTATCAAATAAAGTATAAACTTCTTTAGAGTTTATAATAAGCTTACCCCGTGATGACCTCATTCGGGTTCCTTGCTCTCTTGGAGTTCACAACAAACGCTCTCCCTTGCACAACTGGTTTTGACTTTTCTGGGACGGCTTTTGGTGCCTCCATCCTAGCTGAATTTGTCTTCGGTAAACGACAAAATCGGGCTAAATGACCTTCTCTTCCACAATTATAACATGCTTTGGACGGCATCGCGCAGTTTGGACTGATGTGCCCCTCCCCTCCGCTTTTGAAACATATGATAGGTGGTCGTTCTCCTTCCTTAACGACAGGTGCTGGTGCTGACGTCTTTCCATCATTGTTGAATCTCCTCTTCTTGAAATGTCCATTCTTATTGTTTTGGCCCTGATTACCACCGATGTGGTTACCATTTCTGGCCTATTGATTCCCTCCACGCTTGTTGAACCGCTTCGATGACTGCTCTCACTGGTATTATCATTTGCGGCTGCTCTCTTTTGTTGCGTTGTCTCGTTATCGCGCTCCACCAACTGAGCCCTATTTACAACATCTGAATACAAACACAGTTTATGAGAAACAAGATGTTGACGTATCTCCGGCTTCAACCTCTTAAAAACATCCGCGTCATTCTTTCTTCATTATCCACCAGGTGGGACGCAAACCGGGATAACTCCGCAAATTTTGCCTCGTACTGCGACACGGTCATATTATCTTATGCTCCATTTTGATGAACTCCACCTCCTTCATGTGACGAATACTCCGGGAAAGTATTTGTCGTTAAACAGCTCTTGAAACTTCTCCCAGGACATCTTCAGTGCGGCAGGTTGAGTACGCTTTATCGATTCCCACCAGTAATCTGCCTCTCCTCGCAACATAAAGGCGGCAAAGGGAACCTTTTGCTCCTCGGAGCAAC
>CM029012.1:136757215-136837442 GCA_016801055.1 Panax notoginseng | reverse complement strand
CCTATAAATAGAGGGCTAATGTTAGAATTGAAAATCACACCAGAAACAAGTTTTCTTTCTCTCTATATTATGAAGCATATTTTGTGAGTATTTAGATACTTTGAGAGTTGCTATTCAGTACAAGTTTCCTTCGACTTTGTATTCCAGTCAGAAATACTGCACTTTTGAGGTAAGGGATAGTAAGGGATATTATTTTCTTCTTAAATGATATTATTTTCTTCAATATCATTATGCTAAAATATTGATATAAACTTTTTATCAAATTTTAAAACTTTTTGAGTCGGGTTACTATTCACGTATACGGCATATTCATGTATATATGGCACTATTTTCGTATATGACATTATTTACGTATACGGTACTATGTACGAATACGGTAGTACTATTCACGAGTTACTATTCACGAGTACTATTTACGACAAAAATTAGTTTCTTTTTCTGACCAAATTATCGTTGATTTATGATTGTTGCTCTCGAAAATAAATGCAGTTGTTGATCATATTATTTTTTATTATCATATATAACATTTTTATAACCCTGATATTGAATTTCTCTTTCACTTGAGTGTAAAGATGGGTAAATTATTGGTATGATCGTGACTGAGGAATGTCTTTGGCCTGTAGTGCAAAGATGAATTGTTAACTGGTATGATCATGATATTGAATTTATAATTGAATATCTTTAGCTTAAGTGTAAAGATGAATTGATTAACATGGTTATAATTATGGTGTATATAATTTCTGAAATGATTATATATTTCTTTGAGATATGAATATTTTTGGCCTGTAGTGCAAATATGTTGAGGAATATCTTTGGCCTGTAGTGCAAAGATGAATTGTTGATGAATATCTTTGGCCCGTAGTGCAAAGATGACCTGTTGTTGAATACCTTTGGCCAGTAGTGCAAAGATGAACTGTTGACGAATATCGTTGACCTGTAGTGCAAAGATGAATTTATTAATATGATTATGAACATGAACTGTGATTTGGTATAACCATGATCTTTGATGTTTCAGGTAAAGACAGGTGATGAAAATATTCTTCGTCCTGGGTGCGAAGAAAAATTTAGAATCACAATTATGATTATGAGTTATTCATATGAATGTGGAAGGAACTGTTGAGTGATGTTACATGATAAAAACATTGTTGGTGGATTTTTAACATGGAAAAGATAATAGACTTTATAGTCTATTTAACTCTTCTAATGGATTGCTCGTTCCGCTGTAACTATGGTTGAAAATTTTTATCATCTACCATATGTTCTAAATCTCTGATTTAATTTTGTTGAAGGCTATTGATAATTTATTTATCTTTAGTCATGATATTCTTTACTGGGCTAGTTGTGCTCACCCTTTTGTTTCACAATTCTTTTCAGGTAATAAGAGTGTAGCTGGGTCGAGCGGGGGTAACAGGGGAATAGAACAGTGGTCATCATTTAGTAGTTATATTTGGTGAATCATCTAGGGTGAGGCGAACCCAACGTTGGAGGGTGTTTTGCCACTATCATACAAGATGTCTAATGACATACAACCTCGTGTCATCATAAGACAGGGTTGTGCTCATCCACTTGCTGAGTATATTCATGAGCACTACCTATATAATCTTGGTGTTTGTTTGAAGTATAATTCTCAATTAGAGACAGTGGAGATAATGATAAGTTAAGAGAAGACTCACCATTGGGAAGAATATGATAGTAATCTTCTCATTTTTCTTTGGGGTCTATTGGGTCAATCAAGGATAATTCTGTAGACATATGATATCTATCATAACCTAGACGCATGGCCTCCCATGTACGAAGGTTTCCTTGAGCACTTCCCAAATATTCTAATTTCTAAAACAGTTTTTGACTATACCTTTATGTAAGGTATCATTGTGAGGTGCTGTCCACGATTGGGACATGAGTCACATTTAGTATATATTTGTATCCAAACTCACAGCATATGTGTTGTTGTATTTTGCACGACAATTGTTGTAATAAAGTTGTAGTTATTTTCTGTACCATGTATTTGACGACTCAGAATAGGTTGGATGGAATGGACCTGTTTTGGAATTGTCACATAGTTCCTCCAAATTTTAAGTGCGAAGACAACAGCTGCCAACTCTAGATCATGAGTAGGATATTCCTCTCATATTCATTGAGTTTCTTGAGGCATAGGCTATGACTTTCCCATGTTGCATGAGAACACATCCCAACCCTTTGCCCGAAGCATCACTGTAGATGACAAATCCCTCCGAGCCAGATGGTATTGTCAGAACAGGTGCTGAAATGAGTCTCCTCTTGAGTTCTTGAAAACTCTTCTCATATTCTTCGCTCAAACCGAACTTTGTATCTTTTCGAGTCAGCTGAGTTAATGGAGTAGCGATTCGAGAAAATCCTTCCACGAATCTCCGATAATAACCAGCTAGACCGAGAAAGCTACGTACTTCGGTCACTGATTCAGGTTGGTCCCAACTTTGAATTGCTTCAATCTTTGCCGGGTCAATAGATATTCCATGACTTGATACTACGTGCCCAAGGAATGCTACTTCCTCAAGCCAGAACTCGCATTTCTTTAACTTGACATAAAGCTTGTATTCACGAAACTTTTGGAGTGTCAGCCTCAAGTGTGGCTCATGATCTTCATGGCTTTTGGAATAAATAAGGATGTCATCAATAAAGACGACCACAAAGTGATCTAAATATTCCTTGAATACTCAGTTCATCATATCCATGAAGGCAACAGGAGCATTAGTCAATCCAAAAGACATGACTAATAATTCATAATGTCTGTATCGAGTTCTGAAGGCAGTCTTTGAAATATTCTCAGTTCTAACCTTCAACAGATGATATCTAGAACGAAGATCGATTTTTGAAAAGAATTGTGCTCCTTACAACTGGTCAAACAGGTCATCAATACGTGGCAATGGGTACCTATTTTTGATGGTGACATGATTCAACTCCCGATAATCAATACAAAGTCGCATACTCCCATCTTTCTTCTTTACGAATAAAACAGGGACCCCAAGGAGAAGTACTAGTACGAATAAAGTCAATGTCTAACAATTCCTGCAGTTGGGTCTTTAACTCCTGAAGTTCAATAGGAGCCATTCGATATGGGGATCTAGAAATGAGTTTTGTACGGGTTCAAGGTCGATACAAAATTCAATTTCACGCTCTGAGGGTAGGCCAGGAAGTTCTTCAGGTAATACGTCAGGAAATTCATTAACAATAGAAATATCATTCAAAACTGAAGTATTTTTGTTTAGATCCGTGACATTTGCTAAGAAAACTTGACATCCGTTTTTTAATAAACGAATAGCTTTATGGCTTGAGATGACAGTGATTGATTTTAATGGTTTGGTTATTTGAATTCGCATAATAGGTTGATTAGGAATATGAAAGCTAACAACCTTACGAAAACAAATAATTTTTGTATGATAAGTAGTTAACCAATCAATCCCTAGAATTACATCAAATATAAGTATTTTCAATGAAATAAGATCGACAAGTAATGTGAGGGTACCTATTTGAACCAAACAAGACTTATAAACAGTGGATGTAATGAAGATTTCTCCCAATGGAGTTTCCACAGATAAGTCAAAGTCTAATTTCTCCGGAGTCAAATTTAATCGTTGAGCGCAAATAAGAGAAATAAAAGAATGGGTAGAACCGGTATCAAATAAGGTATAGACTTCGCTAGAATTTATGATAAGCTTACCCGTGATGATCTCGTTCGGGTTCCTTACTTTCTGGGAGGTCACAACAAACGCTCTCCCTTGCACTACCGATTTTGACTTTTCTGGGACGTCCTTTGGTGCCTCCATCCTAGCTGTACTTGTCTTCGGTGAACGACAAAATCGGGCTAGGTGACCTTCTCTTCCACAATTATAACATGCTTTGGACGGCAACGCGCAGTTTGGACTGATGTGTCCCTCCTCTCCGCATTTGAAGCATATGATCGGTGGCCGTTCTCCTTCCTTAACCACGGGTGCTGGTGCTGACGTCTTTCCATCATTGTTGAATCTCCTCTTCTTGAAATGTCCATTCTTATTGTTTTGGCCATGATTACCACCGAAGTGGTTACCATTTCTTGCCTGTTGATTCCCTCCACGCTTGTTGTCACCGCTTCGATGACTGCTTTCACTAGTATTATCATTTTGCCTGTTGCTCTCTTTTGGTTGCGTTGACTAGTTATCGAGCTCCACTAACTGAGCCCTATTTATAATATCTGAATACAAACACAGTTTATGAGAAATAAGATGTTGATGTAACTCTGGCTTCAAACCTCTTAAAAACATCCGCGTCATTCTCTCTTCATTATCCACCAAGTGGGATGCAAACCGGGACAGCTCGGCAAACTTAGCTTCGTACTACGATACGGTCCTATTATTCTGCTCTAACTTGATGAACTTACCTCCTTCATGTGACGAATACTTTCGAAAAAGTACTTATCATTGAACAGTTCTTGGAACTTCTCTCAAGACATCTTCAGTGCTGCAGGTTGAGTACGCTTTATCGATTCCCACCAGTAATCTGCCTCTCCTCGCAACATAAAGGTGGCAAAGGGAACCTTTTACTCCTCGGCGCATCCCAAGACATCAAATATCTTGGTGATCTGCTTTATCCACGTTTTCCGCCCTAAGTGGTCTTGGTTCTCCAATAAACTCCGGTGGTCCCAGCTCCTTAAACTATTTAGCGGTGACCGTCCGAGAGTTTTCAGTGTTTCCACCTATATTTTGGATAGGAGCCGCTCTCGCCTGCTGTTGCATGAATTGCATAAAGCCTCTGAACATTTCATCATTCATCATTTGGTCAGTGTTGTTGTTTGCATGAGGATTATCGCCTTCCTGATGCACATTATCCTGATTATTGATATGTGGTGAATCAACGGTCGCCTGTGCTCTATTGCTATTCTCAACATTCTCGGATGTCATTTTCAAATACTGCCACAAAACAAGGGTTAAATAACATATCACATATTATCTCTATACTCTGACCGACCAATTAAATACCAAATAAACTTAGGTAAGTCATACTGGCGAAGGAATTTCCGTCTCTCCCCTCCTAGTTCTAGTCTCACATCTTAGCCAGGGATCATATCCCTAAGCTCTGATACCAACTGTGATGCCCCCAAAATAGGTATACATCACCTATTCTGAGTCGCCAAAAATATGGTACAAAATTCAAATACAACTTAATTATACAACTGTCGTGTAAAATACGACAAAACATAAACTGTGAGTTTAAATACAACACTTTCTTCTAAACAGGATTCAAACTCAAAATAAGTCCTCAATATATTTATTCTCACACTATTTCATAGAATAGTGATGACTACTAATGCTATCATTTGAACCGTCACTCCGTTTCCCGACTAGTCCCCGCTACGTTCTCATTTCATGAAGAGAACAATGAAAACAAAAGGGTGAGCTCAACTAGCCCAGTAAAAAATATTATGACTAAGATAATACAGAATAAATTATCATTAGCCTTCAATAGTGTTAAACTGATAAAATATAACAAACATCAAGTTTAACTGCAGTGGAACAAGCAACCCATTAGAAGAGTCAAGTAGAGAATAAAATCTACTATCTTCTATGATTTAAAAGGTTTTTCATGACTTTTATCGCTGGGACACAGCTTAATAAATAATTCACATCATCACTGCACTACGGCCAAGGATATTCTTTAGTATCACGACCACAATTATCCATGCACTACAGGCCAAGAATATTTGTGTATTCATTAATGGTCATGATCATGCCAACCACTGTCCATCATTGCACTACGGGCTAATGAGGACTTTTACCACATCATTTGTAATATTATGGTCATGATTATACCGAATAATCCCTGGTCATAATCATACCAAGTCCATCTATGCACTACAGGCCACAGATGACTTTCAACAGAATATAAACATGAGGAGGATGACAATGATATAAGAATTCAATAAAACAAGTTCAAGAATTAATTTATCCAGGAACCAATAACGTCCAAATTGTCAACATGATACTGCTTTGTGGAGTAAAATTTAAGAATGCTCAGAAAAATATTTCCATGAAAAGATACTGGATGAAGCGCAAATATCAAGGATATTCCACTAATTTCATGGAGTATAAAAGTCAAAACTTTAACCAACTGAATATAATAAAGAATGGAATAACAAAAGAAATCACCATGCATGCGATAGACCGCACAGACAGGTTATTCCAACAGGAAAATAAATAATGGACCAGGTAATGCGTAAACGCACCGACAGGATATTCCGACAGAATAATAAATAATGGAACCAGGCCCAGCGTAAACGCACATACAGGATATTCAGACAGAATAATAAATAATGGAACCAGGTCCGGCGTAAACGAACAGACAGGAAATTCCGACAGAATAATAAATAATGGAACCAGGTCTGGCGTAAAACGCACAGACAGGATATTCCAACAGAATAATAAAGAAAGTAATAACAGAAGAATTTCACCAAGTATAGGGTAGCCCGCGTATACTGGTTATTCCAACAGAATAATAAAGAATGGAATAACAGAAGTTCTCTTCATGAATAAGAAAGAAAGAATACCCTTTACGAGTACAACAAATAATATCCCTTACCGTAAAAAAACTTGATATCGGAGTAGTGAAGTAGCATAATACTTTTTTCTTTCTCTCTATAGTTTCTCTCTCTAGAGTTTTAGTAAATTCGTAAGAAAATAATGAAGGAATGAGCTTCTATTTATAGAAAAATAGACTGCATAGTAACTAACTCATGAACGGTCTATATTGATTTACTTTAATCTGACGGTCCATATTTAAAGCAAAATCTTTTAAATAAAAAATGAATAACTTTATAAAAATTTTACTATGCAAACACTATACAAGCACTATGCAAACACTATATATAATAAAATATAATATATTCTAATTATTGTCTAATAAAACAGATAACTTTATAAAAATATTCTGTTTTATATAAAAAGATTTTACTATTAGCCTAATAAAGCGAATAACTTTATAAAAGTATTCTATTTTATTACATTAATAATACCAATAAAACAAATTGAGTGACTTATCACGTGAGTATTAATAATCAATACTGTGTGCTGCTATGCAACCATGCGTATTACTGTACTTTTACTACCGAGTAGTTCAACAGTATTAATGGTAAAACTTCGCCGTTATTTTCATAAAGTATTTTTGTCGTTTTCTCAATCCGACAATAATTCTGTTATGGGGTCCACCAATGATTGTGTCATCGTACGAATATTCTCTGTTAAAACGAATATTTCCCGACCAATCGAATATTATATAGCAACTTGCGTACTTTGTAAAATTATAAATATTACCCACAACTATAATATTATATCAATTTCACACCATAATATTCAAAAATGATATTTATAGAAAATTTATCTTTATTTATAAAAGTTAGGGTCTTACACTTGACAACTACTGCACTTGCTGACTTTCCTTAGTCAGCTACTGAAGTCTTCTCGGATCAACTTGTAGAAGACTTCATCTTAAATGGCTTCTCAACTCAATCTTGATGCTGATTGGTTTGGTACTTCTGGTAGCTTGCATGCCATTCGTTGAGTGCTCTCTAGTTTTCTTCAGGTGGGATGTATTTATGCAGTGCCAACCAGAGGCTTTATTCCTTTGGATATTCTGGGAGTGCTTATTTGTTGAGAATCGTATTAGCTCTACGATTTTGCCTTGGCATTGTGAGCACATCTGTTGAGGTCATAGTTTTGTACTCTACGATTCAGCTTCGGCTGTCCAGACACTACGACTCTGAGATCAGATCTTGACACTCTATGATTTCTGCCTTGTGCTCGATGTCTTCATCTGATCTTGCACGACTATGATCTCTGCCTTTGATATGATCAGTAGACTCTACGAACTCAGAGTGTAGTCTACAATCTCTGACTTGGCTTTGGCAGATGCTCGATCGGCTCGTAGGCAGACTGTCTCTACGATTCTGAACATGACTTCCTCAGCAGACTACGGCTTCGAGGAAGTTCTTCTCGACACACTACGATCCTTCCTCGTTTTTCTTGGCAGTCTACGAACTCCGAGATCTACTATCTTGCAGACTACGATTCTGCCTCGACAGCTCTCGAGTTTTTCTTGACTCTCCTGGTAGACTACGATTTCTTGTGCAGTGCTCGACGATCAGACATGTAAGACCCCGAATTTTATAAAATAAAAGTATTCAATTTTTCTTATAATTACAATTCAGTAATTGGTTAAATTGATAAAAAGTTAAAGTTATGGGTGAAATGTGAAATTTTTTCAAAATAAACAAGTGGTTATAAAATAATCATTGTTGTCGGGGAATATTCGTTGGTCGTGGAATATTCTTTCTGTAGGGGAATATTCGTACGACGGCAAAACTGTTTGTGGGCCGCATAACGGAAAACGGTCGGATGAAGATAACGACAAAAATTGAGTTTTTATAATTAACGGCGTAGTTGTTACCGTTAATACTGTTGGAATACCGGTGGTTAAAATACAGTAATACGCGTTATTGCACAGTATTTTTAAAATTATTGATTCTTACGTAAGAAGGCACTACTGAATAATTGTCACAGTAATTACTGTTCAATATTTTATTTTATTGATTCAATAATTACTGCGTTGATATTTTATATTATTGTTGTTTCAATAATTATTGCTGCACAGTATTTCCCATTATCAGATCATTAATTCATATTATTTGAATAATATTATTGGATAACACTATTGGCAATGTCTAGAAAATTCTGTCTAAGGAGAGGTTTGGTTATCTAATTACGCGCCAATAAGGAGAAATCTTTATTGGAAAGCCCCCTCTTTCCTAGGAACTGCCTGGTTGTCATAAATGTGATTCTGTAATATTAATTGTGAATAATTAATTATTAATTCATATGATAAGGAAATATTTATTTTATGTGAATATAAATGTTGGATATATTTTGTGGTTAAAAATGAAGGAGTTAATGTTGAGGTGTTTTATCAGTATTTTTGTCGGAATGGATGTATTAAAAATCAATCAGGGTTTTTGAGATATATTACGGGGGTTATAATTTTTAATCCGACCGTTGGATCGTTGTGATTTTTGGATATGTTATACATATATAAGTTGAGTATATGTCCACAAATTTTGAACCGTTAAAAATGAACGTATGATTTGTTATGAATTTTAAGAGATGGCTGGTTTAGAAATTGTTGAAGTTTCAGAATTTATCATTTTGGTGAAAAATTCTAGAATTGGTGGGCCCCACTCTTGGTTGGTGAAAAAATATGCTGAGATTTTTATTCAAATGTGGTGGGTGGGAATAGTAGCAGGTAAAGCCATCAGGTTGCAGGTTAAGTCTGCTTCGGCGTGCTAACATTTCCTATAAATAGAGGGCTAAGTTAGAATTGAAAATTACACCAGAAACATAAGCTTTCTCTCTTTCTCTCTCTATATTATGAAGCATATTTTGTAAGTATTTAGATACTTTGAGAGTTGTTATTCAGTGCAAGTTTCCTTCGACTTTGCATTCCAGTCAGAAATACTGTACTTTTGAGGTAAGGGATAGTAAGGGATAGTAAGGGATTTTAAGGGTTATTATATTTTTCAGTTTGTAATTCTTCTGACCTTCAGAAAATTCTGAAAAAATTTGAAATGATATTTTGATGAGTTTTATTGATTGTGTCCAAAAATGGTGATTTTTGGATGTATATATTAAGAGTTATGAATTTTACGGAAAAGACTATTTTAAAAGTAACTGCTTATAACTCCTTGTGGTTAACTCCAAAATTGATAAAATTTTTATTAGAAGTATATCGATATAATATCAGTGTACTCTGTGAATTTCGAAATTTTTGGATAAAATTACAATTTATAATAAATGTCTAAATATTCGGCTGTTTTGGCCATATGAAAAATAGTAAATGAGTTTTAAAAATTCTGAGAAAAATATATGTTCAATATGAGACTATATTCTGCTAAATCCCAGAAAAGAAATACGTTTGGGACTGATTTGGTATTTTTCATGAAAATAGTCTAGTTATGAGTAAATGAATTAAATATGTTATGTGAAGTAAGAAAATTAGAAAATATGATTTTATAGCTTGAGAATCATATATGAGTTATATGCAGATTTTTTATGAGGATTTTGGTTATTGGTGATGAAATCTTAAGAGTTGGCATTTTATGATGATTAAATACATTAATTAGTAAAGTGTAAACAATTTAAATAAATTGTTTATAAGCTTAAGAAATATTATTCTTTCAATATCATTATACCGAAATATTGGTATGAATTTTATTGTGTTATTTCTACCTTTTTCATGTCGAGTTACTATTTATGAATGACTATTCACGAGTTACTATTCATGAGTTACTATTCACGAGTTACTATTCATGACAAAATTGGTTTTTTTTTGACCAAATTATAGTTGATTTATGAATATTACTCTTGAGATTAAATCTATATGTTGATTATATTGATTTTATTATCATATATAACACTTTTATAACCCTAATGATGATATTTCTCTTTGACTTAAGTGTAAAGATGTGTAAATTTTTGGTATGATCATGACTATGAGTTACCTTTGGTCAGTAGTGCAAAGTTGAATTGTTGACTGGTATGATCATGACCATTAAATTTATAATTGAATATCTTTAGCTTAAGTGCAAAGGTGAATTGATCAACATGGTTATAATTATTGTTTATATAAATTCTGAAATGATTATATATTTTTTTGAGATATTAATATATTTGACCTATAGTGCAAATATGAACTGTTGATGAATATATTTGGCTTGTAGTGCAAATATGAACTGTTGTTGAATATCTTTGGCATGTAGTGCAAAGATGAACTGGTGATGAATATCTTTGGCTCATAGTGCAAAGATGACCTGTGGTTGAATATCTTTGGCCAGTAGTGCAAAGATGAATTGTTGATGAATATCTTTGGCCCGTAGTGCAAAGATGACATGTTGTTGAATATCTTTGGCCAGTAGTGCAAAGATGAACAGGTGTTGAGATGAACATGACCAACTGGTGATACAAATGAATATCTTTGGCCGTGGTGCAAAGATGAAGTTATTAGTATGATTATGAACATGAACTGTGATTTGGTGTAACCATGATCTTTGATGTTTCAGGTAAGGATAGGTGATGAAAATTATCTTCGTCCTAGATGAGAAGAGAAATTTAGAACTACAATTATGATTATGAGTTATTCATATGATTGTGGACCAGAATTGTTGATTGATGTTACAGGGATAAAACATTGTTGGTGGATTTTTAACATGGAGAAGATAATAGATTTTGTAGTCTATTTGACTCTTCTAATGGATTGCTCGTTCCGCTGCAACTATGGTTGAAAATTTTTATCATCTACCATATGTTATAAATCTCTGATTTATTACTGATGAAGACTATTGATAATTTATTTATCTTTAGTCATGATATTCTTTACTGGGCTAGTTGTGCTCACCCTTTTGTTTCACAATTCCTTTCAGGTAATAAGAGTGTAGCTGGGTCGAGCGGGGGTAACAAGGGAATAGAAAGGTGGTCATCATTTAGTAGTTATATTTGGTGAATAAAATAGGGTGAGGCGAACCCAACGTTGGAAGGGTGTTTTGTCACTATCATACAAGGTGTCTAATGACATACAACCTCGTGTCATCATAAGACAGGGTTGTGATCATCCACTTGCTGATTATCTTTACGAGCACTACCTATATAATCTTGGTGTTTGATTGAAGTATAATTTTCAATTAGAGATAGTGGAGATAATGACATGTCAAGAGAAGACACACCATTAGGAAGAATATGATAGTAAACTTCTCGTTTTTCTTTGGGGTCTATTGGGTTAACCAAGGATACTTCTGTGGCCATATGATATCTATCATAACCTAGACGCATGGCCTCTCATGTACGAAGGTTTTCTTGAGTACTTTCCAAAGATTCTATTTTCTAAAACAGTTTTTGACTATACCTTTATGTAAGGTGTCATTGTGAGGTGTTGTCCACGGTTGGGACATGAGTCACATTTGGTATATATTTGTATCCAAACTCACAGCATATGTGTTGTTATATTTTGCACGACAATTGTTGTAATAAAGTTGTAGTTATTTTCTGTACCATGTATTTGGTGACTCAGAATAGGTTGGATGGAATGGACCTGTTTTGGGGTTGTCACAGTTGGTATCAGAGCTTAGGGATATGATCTCTGGCGGAGATTGGAGAATATAACTAGGAGGGGAGAGATGAGTAAATCCTTTGCTAGTGTGTCCTACCTAAGCTTAATTGTTAGTTGGTCATAATATATGGATATTATGTGATACGTTAATTTGCTTAATTAACCCTTGCTTTATGGCAGTATTTGAGAATGATAGCTGAGAATGCTAACAATGGAGTGAATGAGACTGTGGGGATACCTCTAATCACTAACCATGATAATGTGATGTCAGATGAAGAAGGAATTAGAGAAATCCATGTGGTGAGTGAAGAATTGATAGTTGCACCCGAAATGGTCGCAGAGGTAACAGCTGAGAGTGAGGAAGAAGAGGAAGAAGAGGAAGAAGAGGTATCTGAGGAGAGTTTGTTAAAGGTATTATATGATCAAAATGTAGAATTACAAAATCGTATTCATGAGTTAGAAGAGCAGGCTGAAGAACGACAGGCGGTCGTGGAGCAAAAGGATGCAACAATTCAAGCTTGTGTTACCCGATATGTGATGCTTGAACAGAAGCATTCTTTAGCAGAGTATAAGATGATAAAGATGGAATCTGAGCTGAAAGAAGAAAAAACTGAACGAGTGAGAATAAGTGATGCATGGGCAAAAGCCGCACGACACGTGGATATTGTGGAAAGAGATGTCCGATCTAAGAAGGCTAAAATAGATGATATGAATTTCTCTTTTTGGAAAGCAATTAGGAGAACCCAACATCGAGTTTTAAATTACCCTGTACAGAGCGGTCAACCTGAATTCGATATGGATCGAAGATTGATGATTCAGATCATGAATCAGGAGTACGACGAAGCAGTTGAGGGTGGAATATGCCCTATAGAAAAGTATATTCCAACGGTAGTGATGACATCAAATGCTGTCCTAGACAAGTCAAAGCCGAGTAGTTCAAGGTATGGCGGTTGTCATGACTTCCCAACAAATGAGGAACCCAAATGAAGTTATCATGGGAGATGAACAATGGAGAAATCATGATGATATGAGAGATAGAATATGAAATGAAAGCAAGGTATTCTCAACTCTTCGAAATACCAGGTACGTAAATTTCGGGGACGAAATTTCATAAGGAGGGGAGATTGTAAGACCCCGAATTTTATGAAATAAAAGTATTCAATTTTTCTTATAATTACAATTCAGTAAATGGTTAAATTGATAAAAAGTTAAAGTTATGGGTGAAATGTGAAAATTTTTCAAAATAAATAAGTGGTTATAAAATAATCATTGTTGTCAGGGAATATTCGTTGGTCGTGGAATATTCTTTCTGTCGGGGAATATTCGTACGACGGCATAACTGTTTGCGGGCCCCATAACGAAAAACGATCGGATGAAGATAACGATAAAAACTGAGTTTTTATAATTAACGGCGTAGTTATTACCGTTAACACTGTTGGAATACCCGGTGGTTAAAATACAGTAATACGCGTTATTGCACAATATTTTTGAAATTATTGATTCTTACGTAAGAAGGCACTACTGAAAAATTGTCACAGTAATTACTGTTCAATATTTTATTTTATTGATTCAATAATTGTTACGTTGATATTTTATATTAATGTTGTTTCAATAATTGTTGCTGCACAGTATTTCCCATTATCAGATCAATAATTCATATTATTTGAATAATATTATTGGATAGCATTATTAGTAATGTCTAGAAAATTCTGTCTAAGGAGAGGTTTGGTTATCTAATTGCGCGCCAATAAGGAGAAATCCTTATTGGAAAGCCCCCTCTTTCCTGGGAACGGCCTGGTTGTCATAAATGTGATTCTGTAATATTATTTGTGAATAATTAATTATTGATTCATATGATAAGGAAATATTTATTTTATGTGGATATAAATGAGGGATATATTTTTGTTGTTAAAAATGAAGGAGTTAATGTTGAGGTTTTTATCAGTATTTTTATCGGAATGGAGGTATTAAAAATCAATTAGGATTTTTGAGATATATTGCGGGGGTTATAATTTTTAATCCAACCGTTGGATCGTTGTGATTTTTGGATATGTTATACATATATAAGTTGAGTATATGTCCACAAATTTTAAACCGTTAAAAATGAACGTATGATTTGTTATGAATTTTAAGAGATGGCTGGTTTAAAAATTGTTGAAGTTTAGGAATTTATCATTTTGGTGGAAAATTCTAGAATTGGTGGGCCCCACTCTTGGTTGGTGAAGAAATGTGTTGAGATTTTTATTCAAATATGGTGGGTGGAAATAGTAGCAGGTAAAGTCATCAGGTTGCAGGTTAAGTCTACTTCGGCGTGCTAACATTTTCCTATAAATAGAGGGCTAAGTTAGAATTGAAAATTACACCAGAAACATAAGCTTTCTCTCTTTCTCGCTCTATATTATGAAGCATATTTTATGAGTATTTAGATACTTTGAGAGTTGCTATTCAGTACAAGTTTCCTTCGACTTTGCATTCCAGTCAGAAATACTGCACTTTTGAGGTAAAGGATAGTAAGGGATTTTAAGGGTTATTATGTTTTTCAGTTTGTAATTCTTCTGACCTTCAGAAAATTCTGAAAAAATTTAAAATGATATTTTGATGAGTTTTATTGATTGTGTCCAAAAATGGTAATTTTTGGATATATATATATATATATATATATATATATATATATATATATATATATATATATATATATATATATATATATTAAGAGTTATAAATTTTACGGGAAAAGACTATTTTAAAAGTAACCGCTTATAACTCCTTGTGGTTAACTCCAAAATTGATAAAAATTTTATTGAAAGTATATCTATATAATATCAGTGTACTCTGTGAATTTCAAAATTTTTGGATAAAATTACAATTTATGATAAATATCTAAATATTCGGCTGTTTTGGCCATATGAAAAATAGTAAATGAGTTTTAAAAATTCTGAGAAAAATATATGTTTAATATGGAACTATATTCTGCTAAATTCCAGAAAAGAAACACTTTTGGGACTGATTTTATATTTTTCATGAAAATAGTCTAGTTATGATTAAATGAATTAAATATGTTATGTGAAATAAGAAAATTAGAAAATATGATTTTATGACTTGAGAATCATATATGAGTTATATGCAGATTTTTGATGAGGATTTTGGTTATTGGTGATGAAATCTTAAGAGTTGGCATTTTATGATGATTAAATGCATTAATTAGTAAAGTGTAAACAATTTAAATAAATTGTTTATAAGCTTAAGAAATATTATTCTTTCAATATCATTATACCGAAATATTAGTATGAATTTTATTGTGAAAGTTCTACCTTTTTCATGTCGAGTTACTATTCATGAATTACTATTCACGAGTTACTATTCACGAGTTACTATTCATGAGTCACTATTCACGAGTTACTATTCACGACAAAATTAATTTTTTTTTCTGACCAAATTATAGTTGATTTATGAATATTACTCTTGAGATTAAATCTATATGTTGACTATATTGATTTTATTATCATATATAACATTTTTATAACCCTAATGATGATATTTCTCTTTGACTTGAGTGTAAAGATGGGTAGATTTTTGGTATGATCATGACTACGGGTTACCTTTGGCCAGTAGTGCAAAGTTAAATTGTTGACTGGTATGATCATGACCATTAAATTTATAATTGAATATCTTTAGTATAAGTGCAAAGGTGAATTGATCAACATGGTTATAATTATTGTTTATATAAATTCTGAAATGATTATATATTTCTTTGAGATATTAATATATTTGGCCTATAGTGCAAATATGAACTGTTGATGAATATATTTGGCCTGTAGTGCAAATATGAACTGTTGTTGAATATGTTTGGCCTGTAGTGCAAAGATGAACTGGTGATGAATATCTTTGGCTCATAGTGCAAAGATGACATGTGGTTAAATATCTTTGGCCAATAGTGCAATGATGAATTGTTGATGAATATATTTGGCCCATAGTGTAAAGATGACATGTTGTTGAATATCTTTGGCCAGTAGTACAAAGATAAACAGGTGTTGAGATGAACATGACCAACTGGTGATACAAATGAATATCTTTGGCTGTGGTGCAAAAATGAAGTTATTAGTATGATTATGAACATGAACTGTGATTTGGTGTAACCATGATCTTTGATGTTTCAGGTAAAGATAGGTGATGAAAATTATCTTCGTCCTGGATGAGAAGAGGAATTTAGAACTACAATTATGATTATGTGTTATTCATATGATTGTGGACCAGAATTGTTGATTGATGTTACAGGGATAAAATATTGTTGGTGGATTTTTAATATGGAGAAGATAATAGATTTTGTAGTCTATTTGACTCTTCTAATGGATTGCTCGTTCCGCTGCAACTATGGTTGAAATTTTTTATCATCTACCATATGTTCTAAATCTCTGATTTATTACTGATGAAGACTACTGATAATTTATTTATCTTTAGTCATGATATTCTTTACTGGGCTAGTTGTGCTCACCCTTTTGTTTCACAATTCCTTTCAGGTAATAAGAGTGTAGCTGGGTCGAGCGGGGGTAACAAAGGAATAGAAAGGTGGTCATCATTTAGTAGTTATATTTGGTAAATAAAAAGGGTGAGGCAAACCCAACGTTGGAAGGGTGTTTTGCAACTATCATACAAGATGTCTAATGACATACAACCTCGTGTCATCATAAGACAGGGTTGTGCTCATCCACTTGCTGAGTATCTTTACGAGCACTACCTATATAATCTTGGTGTTTGTTTGAAGTATAATTTTCAATTAGAGACAGTGGAGATAATGATATTTCAAGAGAAGACTCACCATTGGGAAGAATATGATAGTAAATGTAAGACCCCAACTTATTAATGAATAAAATTAAATTTTCTCTAAATATTATTGTGAATAATAAGGGGTTAATTTGATATAATACTTTGGTTATGGGTGAAATGTGTAAATTTTACAAAATAAGCAAGTGGTTATAAAATATTCATTTTGACGGGGAATATTCGTTTGGTCGTGGAATATTCTTGCTGTCGGAGAATATTCGTACGACGGCGCAGCCTTGTGTGGGCCCCATAACGAAAAGCGATTGGATGAAGAAAACGACAAGTATAAGTTGTTTATAAATAACGGCGTAGTTGTTACCGTTAATACTGTTGGAATACCCGGTGGTTAAAATACAGTATGTGACGCCCCAAAATTAGGTATACGTCACCCATCTTGGGTCGTCAGATACATAGTACAGAATACAAATACAACTTAATAATACAACTGTCGTGTACAATACGACAAAACATAAACTGTGAGTTTGAATACAAATATTATCTTCTAGAGAGTATTCATACTCAAAAGGAGTCCTCATTACATTTATTAACACACCATTACATAGAATAGTGAGGACTACTAACTAATACTATTCTTCGGACCATCACTCCGTTCCCCGACTTGCCCCAGCTACGTTCTCATTTCCTGAAGAGAACAGTGAAAGAAAGGGTGAGCTCAACTAGCCCAGTAAGAAATATTATGACTAAGATAATGCAGAATAAATTATCATTAGCCTTCAACAATGTTAAACTGATAAAATATAATAGACATCAAGTTTAACTGTAGCGGAACAAGCAATCCATTAAAAGAGTCAAGTAGAAAATAAACTCTACTATCTTTTATGATTTAAAAAGTTTTTCAACACTGTGATCGCTGGGACTCAGCTTAATAAAATAATCCACATCATCGAATCACCCCTGCACTACGGCCAAGGATATTCGTATATTCATTAATGGTCATGATCATGCCAACAACTGTCCATCAATGCACTACGGCCAATGAGGACTTTTACCACATCATTTGTAACATTACGGTCATGATTATACCGAATAATCCCTGGTCATAATCATACCAAGTCCATCTATGCACTACATGCCACAGATGACTTTCAACATTTTATAAACATGAGGATGATGACAATGATATAAGAATTCAATAAAACAAGTTCAAGAATTAATTTATCCAGGAATTAACAACGTCCAAATTGTCAACATGATACTGCATTGTGGAGTAAAATTCAAGAATGCTTAGAAGAATATTTTCTTGAAAAGATACTGGATGAAACGCAACTATCAAGGATATTCCACAAATTTCATGGAGTATAGAAGTCAAAACTTAACCAACTGAGTACAATAAAGAATGGAATAACAAAAGAAATCACCATGCATGCGATAGACCGCACAGACAGGTTATTCCAATAGAATAATAAATAATGGAACCAGGTCCGGCGTAAACGCACAGACAGGATATTCCGACAGAATAATAAATAATGGAACCAGGTCCGGTGTAAAACACACAGACAGGATATTCCAACAGAATAATAATAAAACGGAACCAGGTCCGGTGTAAAACACACAGACAGGATGTTCCAACAGAATAATAAACGGAACCAGGTCCGGTGTAAAACACACAGACAGGATGTTCCAACAGAATAATAGAAGAATGTCACCAAGTATAGGGTAGACCGCGTATACTGGTTATTCCAACAGAATAATAACAAATGGAATAACAGAAGTTCTCTTCATGAATATAAAAGAAATAATATTCCCTACCTTAAAAGAACTGGATATTGGAAAAGTGATGTAGCAGAATACTTTTATTCTCTCTCTCTTATTCTCTCTATACTTTCTCTCTCTATAGCTTGAATGAATTCGTGAAAAATAATGAAGCCCTAGGCCTCTATTTATAGAAAAACTGAGGGTGGCTCTTGGTCTTAACGAAGGGTCAAATGACTCTTGGTCTTAACGAAGGGTCAAATGACTCTTGGTAATATTGAAGGGACAACTACTATTGACGAAAGTAATTACTATTGACCAAGATAAATACTATTGACGAAGGTAATTACTATTGACCAAGGTAAATACTATTGACGAAGGTAATTACTATTGACCAAGGTAAATACTATTGACGAAGGTAAATTACTATTGACCAAGGTAAATACTATTGACGACGGTAATTACTATTGACGACGGTAATTACTATTGACGAAGAGACTCTTAGATGATGACATATGGCCCCCCATAAAATAACCAAACTTACCACAACGTCTCAATTATTGATTTAATAATATAACATATTATACAGATGATACTATGACAATAATTTAAGAGATATGATGCAGCAATTACTGTAGCAATAATTGAGTATAGCTGAGTGACTTCTCACGTAAGCATCAATAATCAATACCGTGTGCTACTATGCAACCACGCGTATTACTGTACTTTTACTACCGAGTAGTTCAACAGTTTTAACGGTTTTAACGGTAACACCTCAGCCGTTATAGAAAGATAATTCTGTCGTTTTCTCAATCCGACAATAATTCCGTTGTGGGGTCCACCAATGATTGTGCCGTCGTACGAATATTCTCCGACAAAAAGAATATTCTCCGACCAAACGAATATTTTATAACAACTTGCTTACTTTGCAAAATTTATAAATATTACCCACAACTATAACATTATATCAAATTAACTCCATAATATTCAAAAATGATATTTATAGAAAATTCATCTTTATTTATAAAAATTGGGGTCTTACAACCTCCCCTTCTTATGAAATTTCGCCCTCGAAATTAGGGTACGTACCTGGTATGTCGAAGAGGTAAGGATACCTTGATTTCATTTCTGATTCTAACTCCCAAGTCATTTCCTCAACATCGTGGTTTCTCCACAAAACTTTGACTTGAGGTATAACCTTGGAGCGTAGAATATGTTCCTTCTTATCCAAGATTTGAACAGGAACTTCTTCTTACGTCAAATCCTCCGCTATTTCGTCCGGTTCTAACTCAATAATGTGGTTCGGGTCTTCCACATATTTGCGTAACATGGATATGTGGAAAACGTTATGAACACGAGACATACTTGGCGGTAAAGCGAGTCTATAAGCCACAGTTCCTACTCGATCGAGGATTAAAAATGGACCGATGAATCGAGGATTTAGCTTTCCTCTCTTTCCAAATCTTGTAACTCCTTTCCATGGAGCAACACGTAAGAACACATGATCTCCTACATCAAATTCCACGTCCTTTCGATGAAGATCAGCATAACTCTTTTGTCGATCTTGTGAGGTTTTTATACGTTGTCGGATCGTTTGAATCTTTTCTGTAGTCATACGTACCAACTCCGGTCCCAACAACGTTGCTTCACCCACCTCATCCCAGCATACTGGAGAACGACATTTTCTTCCATACAATGCTTCGAATGGAGCCATGCCAATACTTGCTTGATAACTGTTGTTGTAGGAAAACTCCACCAATGATAAGAACTTGTCCCAACTTCCTTGAAGTCAAAGACACAGAGTCTTAATAGATCTTCAAGAGTTTGAATAGTCCTCTCTGATTGTCCATCCGTCTGAGGATGATATGCTGAACTAAATCGTAACTCCGTGCCCATAGCTTTTTGTAAACTAACCCAAAATCGTGAAGTGAATCTTGGGTCTCGATCAGAAATTATGGATACTGGCATACCATGCAGTCTTACAATCTCGTTTATGTACATACGAGCAAGACGTTCAAGTGTATAAGTTTCTCGTATCGGTAAGAAATGAGCAGACTTGGTCAATCTATCAACAATGACCCAAATCGCATCAATACCTTGAGAAACCCTAGGAAGACCGGTAACGAAATCCATGGTAATGTGCTCCCACTTCCATTCTGGAATTTCAAGTGGTTGCAATGGACCTTTTGGTACTTGATGCTCCGCTTTGACTCGTTGACAAGTTAGACACCTTGAGATAAACAACGCTATCTCTCTCTTCATATTGCTCCACCAAAATGTATGACGAAGATCATGATACATTTTGGTACTTCCAGGATGGATTGCAAACGGTGTGTTGTGCGCCTCCATCATGATTTCATACTTTAAATCAGGGTTGTTAGGAACACAAAGTCTGGAGTTGACTCGAAGTATTCCTTCTTCATCGATTCTTGCTTCCGGTATAGCACCTTCTTGCACTTTCTTCTTCATACGCATCAGCTCCAGGTCTGTAGCTTGAGCAGCTTTAACTTTATCGATTAAAGTCGGTTCTACTCGTATATTCGCCATCATCACATGGGTCCCTGGAGTCTTCAACTCTATCTCCATCCTTTGCAAGTCACACAAAATGGGCCTTTGCGTTGTTAATATTGCACTTGTACCCGCATATGATCTTCTACTCAATGCGTCAGCTACCACGTTCGCTTTTCCAGGATGGTATTGAATGGTATGATCATAATCTTTCAACAGTTCAAGCCAACGTCGTTGTCGCATGTTGAGTTCCTTTTGAGTGAAGAAATATTTGAGGCTTTTATGATCCGTAAAGATCTCCACTTTCTCCCCATACAAGTAATGCCTCCAAATTTTAAGTGCAAAGACAACAGCTGCCAACTCTAGATCATGAGTAGGATAATTCCTCTCATATTCCTTGAGTTGTCTTGATGCATAGGCTATGACTTTTCCATGTTGCATGAGAACGCATCCCAACCCTTTGCTCGAAGCATCACTGTAGATGACAAATCCCTCCGAGCCAGATGGTATTGTTAGAACAGGTGCTGAAATGAGTCTCCTCTTGAGTTCTTGAAAACTCTGCTCACATTCTTCGCTCCAACCAAACTTTGTATCTTTCCGAGTCAGCTGAGTTAATGGAGTAGCGATTCGAGAAAATCCTTCCACGAATCTCCGATAATAACCAGCTAAACCAAGAAAGCTACGTACCTCGGTCACTGATTTAGGTTGCTCCCAGCTTTGAATAGCTTCAATCTTTGCCGGGTCAACCGATATTCCACGACTTGATACTACGTGCCCAAGGAATGCTACCTCCTCCAGCCAGAACTCGCATTTCTTCAACTTGGCATAAAGCTTGTATTCACGAAGCTTTTGGAGTACCAGCCTCAAGTGTTGCTCATGATCTTCACGGCTTTTGGAATAAATAAGGATGTCATCAATAAAGACGACCACAAAGTGATCCAAATATTCCTTGAATACCCGGTTCATCATATCCATGAAGGCAGCAGGAGCATTAGTCAATCCAAAGGACATGACTAGGAATTCATAATGCCCGTACCGAGTTCTAAAAGCCGTCTTTGGAATATCCTCAGTTCTAACCTTCAGCTGATGATATCCAGAACGAAGATCGATCTTTGAAAAGAATTGTGCTCCTTGCAACTGGTCAAACAGGTCATCAATACGTGGCAATGGGTACCTGTTTTTGATGGTGACATGATTCAACTCCCGATAATCAATACAAAGTCGCATACTTCCATCTTTCTTCTTCACGAATAGAACAGGAGCTCCCCAAGGAGAAGTACTAGGACGAATAAAGCCAATGTCTAACAATTCCTGCAGTTGGATCTTTAACTCCTGAAGTTCAATAGGAGCCATTCGATATGGGGCTTTGGAAATGGGTTTTGTACCGGGTTCAAGATCGATACAAAATTCAATTTCACGCTCTGGGGGTAGGCCAGGAAGTTCTTCGGGAAATACGTCAGGAAATTTATTAACAACAGAAATATCATTCAAAGCTGACGTATTTTTGTTTAGATCTGTGACATGAGCTAAGAAAGCTTGACATCCGTTTTTCAATAAACGAATAGCTTTATGGCTTGAGATGACAGCGATTGATTTTAATGGTTTGGTTGCTTGAATTCGCATAATAGGTCGATTAGGAATATGAAAACTAACAACCTTACGAAAACAATCAATTTTTGCATAATGAGTAGTTAACCAATCAATCCCTAGAATCACGTCAAATGCAAGTATTTTTAATGAAATCAGATCGATAGGTAATGTGTGGGTACCAACTTGAACCAAACAAGACTTATAAACAGTGGAGGTAATGAAGGTTTCTCCCAACGGAGTTTCCACAGATAAGTCAAAGTCTAATTTCTCCGGAATCAAATTTAATCGATGAGCGCAAGTAGGAGAAATAAAAGAATGGGTTGAACCGGTATCAAATAAAGTATAAACTTCTTTAGAGTTTATAATAAGCTTACCCGTGATGACCTCATTCGGGTTCCTTGCTCTCTGGGAGTTCACAACAAACGCTCTCCCTTGCACAACCGGTTTTGACTTTTCTGGGACGGCTTTTGGTGCCTCCATCCTAGCTGAATTTGTCTTCGGTAAACGACAAAATCGGGCTAAATGACCTTCTCTTCCACAATTATAACATGCTTTGGACGGCATCGCGCAGTTTGGACTGATGTGCCCCTCCCCTCCGCATTTGAAACATATGATAGGTGGTCGTTCTCCTTCCTTAACGACAGGTGCTGGTGCTGACGTCTTTCCATCATTGTTGAATCTCCTCTTCTTGAAATGTCCATTCTTATTGTTTTGGCCCTGATTACCACCGAAGTGGTTACCATTTCTGGCCTGTTGATTCCCTCCACGCTTGTTGTCACCGCTTCGATGACTGCTCTCACTGGTATTATCATTTTGCCGGCTGCTCTCTTTTGGTTGCGTTGTCTCGTTATCGCGCTCCACCAACTGAGCCCTATTTACAACATCTGAATACAAACACAGTTTATGAGAAACAAGATGTTGACGTATCTCCGGCTTCAAACCTCTTAAAAACATCCGCGTCATTCTTTCTTCATTATCCACCAGGTGGGACGCAAACCGGGATAACTCCGCAAATTTTGCCTCGTACTGCGACACGGTCATATTATTCTGCTCCAATTTGATGAACTCCACCTCCTTCATGTGACGAATACTCTCGGGAAAGTATTTGTCGTTAAACAGCTCTTGGAACTTCTCCCAGGACATCTTCAGTGCGGCAGGTTGAGTACGCTTTATCGATTCCCACCAGTAATCTGCCTCTCCTCGCAACATAAAGGCGGCAAAGGGAACCTTTTGCTCCTCGGAGCAACCCAAGACATCAAATATCTTGGTGATCTGCTTTATCCATGTTTCAGCTACAAGTGGTTTGGGTTCTCCCTTAAACTCCGGTGGTCCCAGCTCCTTAAACTGTTTAGCGGTGACCGCCAGAGAGTTTCCAGTATTTCCACCTACGTTGTGGACAGGAGCCGCTTTCACCTGTTGTTGCATGAATTGCATAAAGCCTCTGAACATTTGATCATTCATCATTTGGTCAGTGTTGTTGTTTGCATGAGGATTGACACCTTCCTGATGCACATTATCCTGATTATTGATATGTGGTGAATCAACAGTCGTCTGTGCTCCATTGCTATTCTCAACGTTCTCAGATGCCATTTTCAGATACTGCCACAAAATAAAAATTAATTGATATGTCATATATTATCCTTATATTATGACCGACCAATTAAATACCATGCAAATAAACTTAGGTATGTCATACTAGCGAAGGAATTCCCCGTCTCTCCCCTCCTAGTTCTATTCTCACATCTTAGCCAGGGATCATATCCCTAAGCTCTGATACCAACTGTGACGCCCCAAAATTAGGTATACATCACCCATCTTGGGTCGTCAGATACATAGTACAGAATACAAATACAACTTAATAATACAACTGTCGTGTACAATACGACAAAACATAAACTGTGAGTTTGAATACAAATATTATCTTCTAGAGAGTATTCATACTCAAAAGGAGTCCTCATTACATTTATTAACACACCATTACATAGAATAGTGAGGACTACTAACTAATACTATTCTTCGGACCATCACTCCGTTCCCCGACTTGCCCCAGCTACGTTCTCATTTCCTGAAGAGAACAGTGAAAGAAAGGGTGAGCTCAACTAGCCCAGTAAGAAATATTATGACTAAGATAATGCAGAATAAATTATCATTAGCCTTCAACAATGTTAAACTGATAAAATATAATAGACATCAAGTTTAACTGTAGCGGAACAAGCAATCCATTAAAAGAGTCAAGTAGAAAATAAACTCTACTATCTTTTATGATTTAAAAAGTTTTTCAACACTGTGATCGCTGGGACTCAGCTTAATAAAATAATCCACATCATCGAATCACCCCTGCACTACGGCCAAGGATATTCGTATATTCATTAATGGTCATGATCATGCCAACAACTGTCCATCAATGCACTACGGCCAATGAGGACTTTTACCACATCATTTGTAACATTACGGTCATGATTATACCGAATAATCCCTGGTCATAATCATACCAAGTCCATCTATGCACTACATGCCACAGATGACTTTCAACATTTTATAAACATGAGGATGATGACAATGATATAAGAATTCAATAAAACAAGTTCAAGAATTAATTTATCCAGGAATTAACAACGTCCAAATTGTCAACATGATACCGCATTGTGGAGTAAAATTCAAGAATGCTTAGAAGAATATTTTCTTGAAAAGATACTGGATGAAACGCAACTATCAAGGATATTCCACAAATTTCATGGAGTATAGAAGTCAAAACTTAACCAACTGAGTACAATAAAGAATGGAATAACAAAAGAAATCACCATGCATGCGATAGACCGCACAGACAGGTTATTCCAATAGAATAATAAATAATGGAACCAGGTCCGGCGTAAACGCACAGACAGGATATTCCGACAGAATAATAAATAATGGAACCAGGTCCGGTGTAAAACACACAGACAGGATATTCCAACAGAATAATAATAAAACGGAACCAGGTCCGGTGTAAAACACACAGACAGGATGTTCCAACAGAATAATAAACGGAACCAGGTCCGGTGTAAAACACACAGACAGGATGTTCCAACAGAATAATAGAAGAATGTCACCAAGTATAGGGTAGACCGCGTATACTGGTTATTCCAACAGAATAATAACAAATGGAATAACAGAAGTTCTCTTCATGAATATAAAAGAAATAATATTCCCTACCTTAAAAGAACTGGATATTGGAAAAGTGATGTAGCAGAATACTTTTATTCTCTCTCTCTTATTCTCTCTATACTTTCTCTCTCTATAGCTTGAATGAATTCGTGAAAAATAATGAAGCCCTAGGCCTCTATTTATAGAAAAACTGAGGGTGGCTCTTGGTCTTAACGAAGGGTCAAATGACTCTTGGTCTTAACGAAGGGTCAAATGACTCTTGGTAATATTGAAGGGACAACTACTATTGACGAAAGTAATTACTATTGACCAAGGTAAATACTATTGACGAAGGTAATTACTATTGACCAAGGTAAATACTATTGACGAAGGTAATTACTATTGACCAAGGTAAATACTATTGACGAAGGTAATTACTATTGACCAAGGTAAATACTATTGACGACGGTAATTACTATTGACGACGGTAATTACTATTGACGAAGAGACTCTTAGATGATGACATATGGCCCCCCATAAAATAACCAAACTTACCACAACGTCTCAATTATTGATTTAATAATATAACATATTATACAGATGATACTATGACAATAATTTAAGAGATATGATGCAGCAATTACTGTAGTAATAATTGAGTATAGCTGAGTGACTTCTCACGTAAGCATCAATAATCAATACCGTGTGCTACTATGCATCCACGCGTATTACTGTACTTTTACTACCGAGTAGTTCAACAGTTTTAACGGTTTTAACGGTAACACCTCAGCCATTATAGAAAGATAATTCTGTCGTTTTCTCAATCCGACAATAATTCCGTTGTGGGGTCCACCAATGATTGTGCCGTCGTACGAATATTCTCCGACAAAAAGAATATTCTCCGACCAAACGAATATTTTATAACAACTTGCTTACTTTGCAAAATTTATAAATATTACCCACAACTATAACATTATATCAAATTAACTCCATAATATTCAAAAATGATATTTATAGAAAATTCATCTTTATTTATAAAAATTGGGGTCTTACACAGTAGCACACGGTATTGCACCAATTATTGATTCTTACGTAAGAAAACACTACTCAATAATTGTTACAGTAGTTATTATTCAATATTTTATTTTATTGATTCGATAATTGTTGCGTTAATATTTTATATTATTGTTGTTTCAATAATTGTTGCTGCACAGTATTTTCCTTTATCATATCAATAATTCATATTATTTGAATAATATTATTAGATAACATTATTGGCAATGTCTAGAAAGTTCTGTCTAAGGAGAGGTTTGGTCATCTAATTGCGTGCCAGTAAGGAGAAATCCTTATTAGAAAGCCCCCTCTTTCCTGGGAACGGCCTGATTGTCATAAATGTGATTCTGTAATATTATTTGTGAATAATTAATTATTGATTCATATGATAAGGAAATATTTATTTTATGTGGATATAAATGAGAGATATATTTTTGTTGTTAAAAATGAAGGAGTTAATGTTGAAATTTTTATCAGTATTTTTGTCGGAATGGATGTATTAAAAATCAGGGTTTTTGAGATATTTTGCGGGGGTTATAATTTTTAATTCGTCTGTTGGATCATGGTAATTTTTAGATATGTTATACATATATAAGTTGAGTATATGTCCACAAATTTTGAACCGTTAAAAATGAACGTATGATTTATTATGAATTTTACGAGATGACTGGTTCAGAAATTATTGAATTTTCGGAGTTTATCATTTTGATAAAAAATTCTAGAATTGGTGGGCCCCACTCTTGGTTGGTGAAGAAATGTGCTGAGATTTTTATTCAAATGTGGTGGGTGGGAATAGTAGCAGGTAAAGCCATCAGGTTGCAGGTTAAGTCTGCTTCGGCGTGCTAACATTTTCCTATAAATAGAGGGCTAAGTTAGAATTGAAAATTACACCAGAAACAAGTTTTCTCTCTTTCTCTCTCTAGATTATTGAGTGTATTTTGTGAGTATTTAGATACTTTGAGAGTTTCTATTCATCAGAGCAAGTTTCTTTCAGCCTTATACTGGTATTCCGATCAGAAGTACTGATATTTTGAGGTAAGGGATATTATTTTCTTCTTAAATGATATTATTTTCTTCAATATCATTATGCCGAAATATTGATATTAAATTTTTATCAAATTTGAAACTTTTTGTGTCAGAATTACTATTCACGTATACGTTACTATTCATGTATACGGCACTATTCACGAATACGGCACTATTCACCAAAAAATAAAATTTTTCCTATTTGTCCAAGATGTCTATTATGGTTACTATCTTTGATTGTATCCATGTTTTGATCTTTATTTTTGAATTCTGCTTCATAATTGATTATTATGAAGTATTATTGGTCTTGGATAAACTGTTATACGAATCCCTAATATTTGTCCTTCTGTCTCACTGGATTCGTTTCCTTTAAAATATTTTTCATCATCCTCAGTCCTAAATGATGATACTACTGAATATCTTTGGCCTGTAGTGCAAAGATGAATGATTAACTGGTAAATATCTTTGGCCCGTAGTGCAAAGATGAACAGGTGTTGAGATGAACATGACCGACTGGTGATACAAATGAATATCTTTGGCCTGTAGTTCAAAGATGAATATTTGGTTAAAGATGATTATTAATCGATGTTACAGGGATAAAATGTTGATGATGGACTTTTAAATCTTAGAAGATAGTAGAATTCTTTCTCTACTTGACTCTTCTAATGGTTTGCTGTTTCCGCTGCAGTTGTAGATCTAAAACTTGTTGTCGATTATATTCTATCAGATTTTTTCTTGTTGAAGACTAACGATAATTTATTGTATATTATCTTAGTCATAATATTTTTTACTGGGCTAGTTGAGCTCACCCTTTTCTTTTTTGTTCTATTTGTCTTCTCAGGAGGTGAGAACATAGCAGGATCTAGTCGAGGTATGGAGTGATGGTTCTAGAAAGATGTTTTAGCAGTCCTCACTATTTCTGTAAAATAGTGTTTGAATAATTGAAATGAGGATTTATTTGAGTGTGGATATTGTCCAGAAGACAATATTTGTATTTAAACTCACAGTATGTGTTGTCGTATTTTGCACGACAATTGTATTATTGAAGTTGTAGTTTGCTTTCTGTACCATGTATTTGGCGACTCAGAATGGGTGTTGTATACCTATTTTGGGGGCGTCACAGTTGGTATCAGAGCTTAGGGATATGATCCCTGGCTGAGATGTGAGACAAGAACTAGGAGGGGAGAGACGAGGAATTCCTTCGCTAGTATGACCTGACTAAGTTTATTTGGTATTTATTTGGTCGGTCAGAGTATAGGGATGATATATGACATGACTATTAACCCTTGTTTTATGGCAGTATTTAAGAATGGCAGCTGAGAACGTTAATAATGGAGTAAATCAAATCGTGGAGACACCTTTGATCACCACCCGGGGGAACGTGCAACAAGAAGGCAATATTCCTCCTGTAAACAACGTTACCGAGCAAACGATGAATGATGGAATGTTTAGGAGCTTTTTGCAGTTCATGCAAAATCAGACGAGGGAGACTCGTGTGCAGAATACGGGTGAAAATGATAACAATGCGTGGTTTGTCACAGCCAAGCAGTTCGAAGAATTGGGACCACCAGAATTTAAGGGAAAACCAGATCCGATCATGGCGGAAACGTGGGTCAAGCAAATTATCAAGATATTTGATGTCTTGGGATGCACAGAGGAACAGAAGGTTCCATTCGCCACTTTTATGTTCCGCGGTGAGACAGACTACTGGTGGGAGTCTGTGAAGCGTACCCAGCCTGACGCACTCAACATGTTCTGGGAAACATTTCAAAAACTGTTCAATGACAAGTACTTTCCTGAAAGTATTCGTCATATGAAGGAGGTGGAGTTTATCAGACTGGAACAAAATAACATGACGGTGTCCCAGTACGAGGCGAAGTTTGCAGAGTTATCCAGGTTTGCACCTCATTTGGTCGAAAAGGAGGAACGAATGACAAGGATGTTTCTGAGAGGTCTAAAACCCGAGATTCGGCAATATCTTATCTCTCATAAATTTTCTTTATATTCAGATGTTGTAAACAGGGCTCATTTATTAGAGCGAGATAATGAGTATGTGCAACCAAGGGACCACAATCAGGGTCATACCGGTGACGGCAGTCATCGAAGCAATGAAAACCAGCAGGGAGGTAAACATTCGGACAAAAGCGGTAACCACTCTGGTGGTAATCGTGGTCGTGATAATAGAAGGAGCGAGTCGGGAGGAGATTTCAAGAAGAGAAGGTACAACAATGATAACGTGAATACGTCAGCACAAACATCAACTGTTTCTAGGGGAGGAGAACGACCACCAGTCATATGTTACAAATGTGGGAAAGAGGGACATATCAGCCCAAACTGCCCACAACAATCCAAGGTATGTTATAACTGTGGAAAGGAGGGTCATATAGCTCGAGAGTGTTCTGTAGCAAAACCAAGTTCAGCGGGGATGGTGACTCCAAAAGTTGTCCCGGATAAGTCGAAATCAGCGGTTCCTGGAAGGGCCTTTGTCGTGACTGGCCAAAACGCGAGAAACCTGAACGAGGTGATCACAGATAAGCTAATCTTGAATTCTTGCGAAGTTTATACTTTACTAGATACCGGTTCTACCCATTCTTTTATCTCTCCTACTTGTGCTCAACGTTTAAACTTGACTCCGGAGAAATTGGACTTTAACTTATCTGTTGAAACTCCGTTGGGTGAAACCTTCGTTACATCTACAGTTTATAAATCTTGCATGATCCAAGTTGGCACTATCAAATTACCTGTTGATCTTATCTCTTTAAAGATATTTTCTTTTGATGTGATTTTAGGAATTGATTGGTTAACTACTCATCATGCCAAAATTGATTGTTTTCGTAAGGTTGTTAGTTTTCATATTCCTAACCAACCTGTCATACAAATTCAAACTACTAAACCACTAAAATCAGTCACTGTCATATCAAGCCACAAAGCTATTCGTTTATTGAAAAACGGATGCCAAGCTTTCTTAGCCCATGTCATGGACTTGAACAAAAATATGTCAGATTTGAATGATATTTCTGTTGTTAGTGAATTTCCTGACGTATTTCCTGGCCTAACCCAGAGCGTGATATTGAATTTTTGTATTGATCTTCAACCCGATACAAAACCCATTTCTAAAATCTCATATTGAATAGCTCCTATTGAACTTCAGGAGTTAAAAATCCAACTATAGAAGTTGGTACCCGAGCCTCTATGTGGTGACTTCCTTTGTGTAATACACCAAAACCAGACTCTCCGTAAGGGACTCTATATTTGTGTGGTGGTAAAATAATAGGTGCTATTGTGACGTGCTATCCAAGATTGGGATATAAATCACAATTGAGAGCAACCGAAGTCGGTGACCAAAGTACGTAACTTTCTGGGCTTAACTGGTTACTATCGGAGATTCGTGGAAGGATTTTCTCGAATCACTACTCCATTAACTCAGCTGACTCGGAAGGATACAAAATTCGATTGGAGCGAGGATTGTGAGAAGAGTTTTCAAGAACTCAAGAGGAGACTCATTTCGGCACCTGTTCTGACAATACCATCTGGTTTGGATGGATTTGTTATCTACAGCGATGCTTCAGGCAAAGAGTTAGGATGTGTTCTCATACAACATGGGAAAGTCATAGCTTATGCCTCGCGGCAACTCAAAGAATATGAGAGGAATTATCCTACTCATGATTTGGAGTTGGCAGCAGTCGTTTTCGCGTTGAAGATCTGGAGACACTACCTGTATGGGGAGAAAGTGGAGATCTATACGGATCATAAAAGCCTCAAATATTTCTTCACCCAAAAGGAACTCAACATGCGACAACGACGTTGGCTTGAGCTGTTGAAAGATTACGATCATACCATCCAATATCATCCTGGAAAAGCGAACGTAATAGCTGACGCATTGAGCAGAAGATCATACGCGGGTACGAGTGCAATGTTGTTAACACAAAGGCCCATTTTGTATGACTTGCAAAGGATGGAGATAGAGATGAAGGCTCCAAGTACCCACATGATAATATCAAATATACGAGTAGAACCGACTTTAATCGATAAAGTTAAAGCTGCTCAAGCTACGGACATAGAGCTGATGCGTATGAAGAAGAAAGTGCAAGAAGGTGCTATTCCAGAAGCAAGAATCGATGAAGAAGGAATACTTCGAGTCAACTCCAGACTTTGTGTTCCTAACGATTTTGACTTGAAGCATAAAATAATGATGGAGGCACACAACACACCGTTTGCAATCCATCCTGGGAGTACCAAAATGTATCACGATCTTCGACATACATTTTGGTGGAGCAATATGAAAAGAGAGATCACGGAGTTTATCTCGAGGTGTTTAACTTGTCAACGTGTAAAAGCGGAGCATCAAGTACCAAAGGGTTCATTGCAACCACTTTAGATATGGATTTTGTTACGGGTCTTCCCAAGGTTTCTCAAGGCATAGATGCGATTTGGGTTATTGTTGATAGATTAACCAAGTCCGCTCATTTCTTGCCGATACGTGAGACTTATTCCCTTGAACGTCTTGCTAGTATGTACGTGAACGAGATTATGAAATTGCATGGCATGCCAGCATCCATAGTTTCGGATCGTGACCCAAGATTCACTTCACAATTTTGGGTTAGCTTGTAGAAAGCTATGGGCACGGATTTACGATTCAGTTCGGCATACCATCCTCAAACGGACGGACAATCAGAAAGGACTATTCAAACTCTTGAAGATCTATTAAGACTTTGTGTCCTAGATCTCAAAGGGAGTTGGGATAAATACCTGCCATTGGTGGAATTCTCCTACAACAACAGTTATCAGGCGAGCATAGGTGTGGCTCCATTCGAGGCATTGTATGAAAGAAAATGTCGTTCTCCAGTATGCTGAGACGAGGTGGGTGAAACAACATTGTTGGAACCAGAGTTGGTACGCATTACTACAGAAAAGATCCAAACGATTCGACAACGTATACAAACGGCACATGATCGACAAAAGAGTTATGCGGATCTTCATCGGAAGGACGTGGAATTTAATATTGGGGATCATGTATTGTTACGTGTTGCACCATGGAAGGGAGTTACAAGATTTGGGAAGAGAGGAAAGCTCAATCCAAGATTTGTTGGTTCAATTGTCGTGGAATATTCTTGCTGTCGGGAATATTCATACGACGGCGCAGCCTTGTGTGGGCCCCATAACGAAAAGCGATTGGATGAAGAAAACGACAAGTATAAGTTGTTTATAAATAACGGCGTAGTTGTTACCGTTAATACTGTTGGAATACCCGGTGGTTAAAATACAGTAGCACACGGTATTGCACCAATTATTGATTCTTACGTAAGAAGGCACTACTCAATAATTGTTACAGTAGTTATTATTCAATATTTTATTTTATTGATTCGATAATTGCTGCGTTGATAATTTATATTATTGTTGTTTCAATAATTGTTGCTGCACAGTATTTTTCTTTATCAGATCAATAATTCATATTATTTGAATAATATTATTAGATAACATTATTGGCAATGTCTAGAAAGTTCTGTCTAAGGAGAGGTTTGGTCATCTAATTGCGCGCCAGTAAGGAGAAATCCTTATTAGAAAGCCCCCTCTTTCCTGGGAACGGCCTGGTTGTCATAAATGTGATTCTGTAATATTATTTGTGAATAATTAATTATTGATTCATATGATAAGGAAATATTTATTTTATGTGGATATAAATGAGGGATATATTTTTGTTGTTAAAAATGAAGGAGTTAATGTTGAGATTTTTATCAGTATTTTTATCAGAATGGAGGTATTAAAAATCAGGATTTTTGAGATATTTTGCGGGGGTTATAATTTTTAATCCGACCGTTGGATCATGGTAATTTTTGGATATGTTATACATATATAAGTTGAGTATATGTCCACAAATTTTGAACCGTTAAAAATGAACGTATTATTTATTATGAATTTTACGAGATGACTGGTTCAGAAATTATTGAATTTTCGGAGTTTATCATTTTGATGGAAAATTCTAGAATTGGTGGGCCCCACTCTTGGTTTGTGAAGAAATGTGCTGAGATTTTTATTCAAATGTGGTGGGTGGGAATAGTAGCAGGTAAAGCCATCAGGTTGCAGGTTAAGTCTGCTTCGGCGTGCTAACATTTTCCTATAAATAGAGGGCTAAGTTAGAATTGAAAATCACACCAGAAACAAGTTTTCTCTCTTTCTCTCTCTAGATTATTGAGTGTATTTTGTGAGTATTTAGATACTTTGAGAGTTTCTATTCATCAGAGCAAGTTTCTTTCAGCCTTATACTGGTATTCCGGCCAGAAGTACTGATATTTTGAGGTAAGGGATATTATTTTCTTCTTAAATGATATTATTTTCTTCAATATCATTATGCCGAAATATTGATATGAATTTTTTATCAAATTTGGAACTTTTTGTGTCGGGATTACTATTCACGTATACGTTACTATTCACGTATACGGCACTATTCACGAATACGGCACTATTCACCGAAAAATAAAATTTTCCCTATTTGTCCAAGATGTCTATTATGGTTACTATCTTTGATTGTATCCATGTTTGGATCTTTATTTTTGAATTCTGCTTCACAATTGATTATTATGAAGTATTATTGGTCTTGGATAAACTGTTATACGAATCCCTAATATTTGTCCTTCTGTCTCACTGGATTCGTTTCCTTTAAAATATTTTTTATCATCCTCAGTCCTAAATGATGATACTACTGAATATCTTTGGCATGTAGTGCAAAGATGAATGATTAACTGGTAAATATCTTTGGCCCGTAGTGCAAAGATGAACAGGTGTTGAGATGAACATGACCGACTGGTAATACAAATGAATATCTTTGGCATGTAGTGCAAAGATGAATATTTGGTTAAAGATGATTATTAATCGATATTACAGGAATAAAATATTGATGATGGACTTTTAAATCTTAGAAGGCAGTAGAATTCTTTTTCTACTTGACTCTTCTAATGGTTTGCTGTTTCCGCTGCAGTTGTTGATCTAAAACTTGTTGTCGATTATATTCTATCAGATTTTTTCCTGTTGAAGACTAACGATAATTTGTTGTATATTATCTTAGTTGTAAGACCCCGAATTTTATGAAATAAAAGTATTCAATTTTTCTTATAATTACTATTTAGTAAATGGTTAAATTGATAAATGTTAAAGTTAAGGGTGATATATGAATTTTTTTTTCGAAATACACAAGTGGTTATAAAATATTCATTGTTGTCGGGGAATATTCGTTTGGTCGTGGAATATTCTTACTGTCGGAGAATATTCGTACGACGGCGCAGTCTTTTGTGGGCCCCATAACGGAAAGCGATTGGATGAAAAAAACGATAAGGGTAAGTTGTTTATAAATAACGGCGTAGTTGTTACCATTAACACTGTTGGAATACCCCGTGGTTAAAACACAGTAATACGCGTTGTTGCACAGTAGCACACGGTATTGCACCAATTATTGATTTTTACGTAAGAAGGCATTACTCAATAATTGTTACAGTAATTACTATTCAGTATTTTATTTTATTGATTCAATAATTGCTGCGTTGATATTTTATATTACTGTTGTTTTAATAATTGTCACTACACAGTATTTTCTATTATCGGAACAATAATTCATATTATCTAAATAATATTATTAGATAACATTATTGGCAATTTCTAGAGAGTTCTGTCTAATGAGAGGTTTGGTCATCTAATTACGCGCCAGTAAGGAGAGATCCTTATTGGAAAGCCCCCTCTTTCTTGGGAACGGCCTGGTTGCCAGTACTGTGATTCTGTAATATTATTTGTGTATAATTAATTATTGATTTATATGATGAGGAAAATATTGATTTTATGTGGAAATAGATGGAGAAAATTTTTAATGTGACAATTGTTGAAAATTAATATTTTATCTTTTTCTGATAAAATAATTCATTTAAATATATTATTTTAATAATATATTAATGGTGATATTTTTACAATGAATATGGGATATATGAATAAATGAGGAGGAAGAGTATTTTTGTTGGATTAAATGTTTAACACATATTTTGTGTGTTGGTGGACACAATTCTTGACCGAAAATTTATTATAGACTGTAAAATCGCCCGTTTGTGGATTTCGGTCAATTTTTATTTGGAATTTGGAAAAACTTTCTTCTGTAAAGTTGTAGAGAATTGAATTTTCTATAAAAAGACGCGAGATTCGAATTTTCTGATAGAAGGGCTATTTATTATGAATTATTGAAGTTCCGAAATAATTAATTTTTGGAAGTTTTATTTATTTTTATTAACAAAAATGTTTTTTACACTTTGGTGGGCCCCACTTGCACATGTTGATGGCTGAATCCTGATTTTCAAAGGTGGGCTAAGAAAAATTTATAATTATATTATTATTTTATTAAATTTTCTGCTTTGGTGTTCTAAGCAATTTCCTATAAATAGGGTGCTTAGGTTAGAATTGAAAATCACACCAGAAACTGAAGTTTTCTCTCTATTTCTCTCTCCATATTATCGAGTGTATTCTTGTGAGTATTTTGATATCTTGAGTGTTGCTATACGGTGCAAGTTCGTTCAGCATTATTCCAGTCAGGAGTACTGCTCTTTTGAGGTAAGGGATATTGTCGTAAGGGATGTTATTTTTTTATCAATGATATTATTTCTTTCAATATCATTATACTGGAATATTGGTAGAATTTTTCTTATAAAATTCTTATCTTTTCATGTCGGGGTTACTATTCACGAGTTACTATTCACGAGTTACTATTCATGAATTACTATTCATGAGTTACTATTCACGAGTTATTATTCATGAGTTAGTATTCACTAGTTACTATTCACGAGTTACTATTCATGAGTTACTATTCACGAGTTACTATTCATGAGTTACTATTCACGAGTTACTATTCATGGGTTACTATTCACGAGTTACTATTCATGACAAAATTGGTTTCTTTTTCTAACCAAATTATAGTTGATTTATGAATATTATTCTTGAGATTAAAACTATTTGTTGATCATATTATTTTTTTATTATCATATATAACATTTTTATAACCCTAATGATGATATTTCTCTTTGACTTGAGTGTAAAGATGGGTAGATTTTTGGTACGATCATGACTATGGGTTCTCTTTGGCCAGTAGTGCAAAGTTGAATTGTTGACTGGTACGATCATGACCATTGAATTTATAATTGAATATCTTTAGCTTAAGTGCAAAGGTGAAATGATCAACTTGGTTATAATTATTGGTTATATAAATTCTGAAATGATTATATATTTCTTTGAGATAATAATATATTTGACCTGTAGTGCAAATATGAACTATTGAGGAATATCTTTGGCCTGTAGTGCAAAGATGAGTTGTTGATGAATATCTTTGGCCCGTAGTGCAAAGATGACTTGTTGTTGAATATCTTTGGCATGTAGTGTAAAGATGAACCGTTGATGAATATCTTGGGCCCGTGGTGCAAAGATGAATTTATTAGTATGATTATGAACAGGAACTGTGATTTGATATAACCATGATCTTTGATATTTTAGGTAAAGACAGGTGATGAAAATTATCTTCGTCTTAGATGCGAAGAGGAATTTAGAATCACAATTATGATTATGAATTATTCATATGATTGTGAAAAGGAACTGTTGATTAATGTTACAGGGATAAAACATTATTGGTGGACTTTTAACGTGGAGAAGATAATAGACTTTATAGTCTATTTGACTCTTCTAATGGATTGCTCGTTCCGCTGCATCTATGGTTGAAAAGTTTTTTCATCTACCATATGTTCTAAATCTCTGATTTAATTCTGTTGAAGGCTATTGATAACTTATTTATCTTTAGTCATGATATTCTTTACTGGGCTAGTTGTGCTCACCCTTCTGTTTCACAATTCCTTTCAGGTAATAAGAGTGTAGCTGGGTCGAGCGGGGGTAACAGGGGAATAGAACGGTGGTCATCATTTAGTAGTTATATTTGGTGAATCATCTAGGGTGAAGCAAACCCAACGTTGGAAGGGTGTTTTGCCACTATCATACAAGATGTCTAACGACACACAACCTCGTGTTATCATAAGACAGTGATGTGCTCATCTACTTGCTGAGTATATTTACAAGCATTACCTATATAATCTTGTTGTTTGTTTGAAGTATAATTCTCAATTAGAGACAGTGGAGATAATGATATGTCAAGAGAAGACTCACCATTGAGAAGAATATGATAGTAATCTTCTCATTTTTCTTTGGGGTCTATTGGGCCAACCAAAGATAATTCTGTGGCCATATGATATCTATCATAACCTAGAAGCATGACCTCCCATGTACGAAGGTTTCCTTGAGCACTTTCTAAAGATTCTAATTTCTAAAACAGTTTTTGACTATACCTTTATGTAAGGTGTCATTGTGACGTGCTATCCAATGTTGGGACATGAGTCACAGTTGGTATATATTTGTATCCAAACTCATAGCATATGTGTTATTGTATTTTGCACGACAATTGTTGTAATAAAGTTGTAGTTGTTATCTGTACCATGTATTTGGCGACTCAAAATGGGTTGGATGGAATGGACCTATTTTGGGGGCGTTACATTAGTCATAATATTCTTTACTGGGCTAGTTGAGCTCACCCTTTTTCTTTTTGTTCCATTTTTCTTCTCAGGAGGTGAGAACATAGCAGGATCTAGTCGGGGTATGGAGTGATGGTTCTAGAAAGATGTTTTAGCAGTCCTCACTATTTCTGTAAAATAGTGTTTGAATAATTGAAATGAGGATTTATTTGAGTGTGGATATTGTCCAGAAGATAATATTTGTATTTAAACTCACAGTATGTGTTGTCGTATTTTGCACGACAATTGTATTATTGAAGTTGTAGTTTGCTTTCTGTACCATGTATTTGGCGACTCAGAATGGGTGTTGTATACCTATTTTGGGGGCGTTATAGTAAACTTCTCATTTTTCTTTGGGGTCTATTGGGTCAACCAAGGATAATTCTGTGGCCATATGATATCTATCATAACCTAGATGCATGACCTCCCATGTACGAAGGTTTCCTTGATCACTTCCCAAAGATTCTAATTTCTAAAACAGTTTTTAACTATACCTTTATGTAAGGTGTCATTGTGAGGTGTTGTTCACGGTTGGGACATGAGTCACATTTGGTATATATTTGTATCCAAACTCACAGCATATGTGTTGTTATATTTTGCACGACAATTGTTGTAATAAAGTTGTAGTTATTTTCTGTACCATGTATTTGGCGACTCAGAATAGGTTGGATGGAATGGACCTGTTTTGGGGTTGTCACAAGACAAGTCTATCTATTACATCATAAGATCAACCTAACATGCTTGATCTTTCTATTTTTATAGTCCTTGTATATTATTTCTTTTTAAGGACTTTACAAAGCTGTTTTGCTTATGTAGGATCAACCTAACACATTTGATCAATTCATTCTAAGTTCTTGTACATATGTTTCTATTATCTATCAAAGGACTTTACAGCTTTTCTTGACGCAAGCATACTTGCATATTCATTCATATATATCATAATCAAATCATATGTAAATAGGAATAACATTCACATGCTTATTCCTGACACCTTCCTTTTGAGTAAACCCTTTTGCTACAAGTCTTGCCTTAAATTTATCAATAGACCCGTCAGCTTTTAACTTCTTTTTAAACACCCATTTACATCCAATAGGTTTACATCCTCTAGGCAAGTTAACTAGTTCCCATGTATGGTTAGACATAATAGACTCCAATTCACTATTAATAGTATCTTTTCAAAAATTTGCATCAATAGATTTCATTGCTTCTTCATAAGTTTTAGGGTCATCTTCAGTTATAAAAGCAGTTATAAAATCTGGACCAAAAGTTTTCTCAAAACGTTGCCTTTTACTTCTAGTAGATACAGGTACAGGTTCTTTATCTTTTCTTTTAAGAGGTTCACTAGAAGAGGGATTGCCTTCATCTCTTATTTTCATTGAAAATATATTTTCAAAAAATTCTGCATCCTTTGTTTCCAAAATTGAATTATTTTGATAATTATTAGTTGCATCTTTAATTACCAAAAATCTATAAGCAGCACTATTAGAAGCATATTCAATAAAAATGCAATCCATTGTTTTAGGTCCAATTTTATTTCTTTTAAATTCTGGTATAGCTACTTTAGCTAGACACCCCCACACTTTAAGATACCCCAAATTAGGTACATGTTTCTTTCATAAATGATATGGTGTAGAGTCTATCTTTTTATGTGGAACTCTATTTAAAATATGATTTGCTGAAAGGCAAGCTTCTCCCCACATATTAGAAGGTAAACCAGAACTAATTATCATTGCATTCATCATATCTTTAAGTGTTCTATTTTTTCTTTCTGCGACTCCATTAGATTGTGGAGAATAAGTAGGAAAAGTTTCATGTATTATTCCATTTAGTTCACAAATTTTTTTTAAGACTTCCTGAATCATATTCACCTCCACGATCAGATCTAAGTCTTTTAATTTTTCGTTCTAACTGATTTTTAACTTCAGCTTTATATTTAATAAACATTTCTTCCGCTTCATCTTTAGAGGAAAGGAGATAAATACGAGTATATCTAGACATATCATCTACAAAAGAAATATAATATTTCTTACCACCTCTACTCATAGTATTTTTAAAATCAGCTAGGTCACTGTGAATTAACTCAAGTAGCTCAGTTTGTCTTTCAACACTTTTAAAAGGTTTCTTAACATGTTTTGCTTCTACACAAATTTTACATTCGTTAAACTCGGTATTTGTAAGATTAGGTATAAGTTCAAGTTATTTCAATTTTTTAATAGACGCTATATTCACATGTCCTAGTCTAGCATGCCACATATCTAAAGATTCAACAATATAAGCAAAAGAAGCATTCTTATTATTCAATTCAGCAGAAGCATCAAGTACAAATAAACCCCCATTACAAAAACCTTTTCCAACAAATTTTCCATTACGAGTAAGTACAAGTTTATCAGACTCAAACACAAGTTTAATTCCAGCTTTGTTCAACAAAGACCCGGACACAAGATTTCTACGAATATCAAGCACATGAAGTACATCTTGTAGGGCAATTGTTTTCCCGGAAGTTAATTTTAGTAAGACTTTCCCTTTTTCCGCAACGTTGGTGGCCCAAGAATCCCCCATAAAAACCTTTTCTCCATTAGTCACATTTTCGTAGTTGAGAATTACGTCTCTATTCGCACAAATGTGTCTAATGGCCCCAGTATCTACTACCCATTCCGTGAAATTGTCAACAAGGTTTATTTCCGAGACAACAGCAACAATAATATCATCGGATTCAACTAAGTTTTTTTGAGGCTTAGGCTGAGAGGTATTATTTTTGTTATCTTGCCCCTTGCGAAAGTGACACTTCATAGCAATATGGCCAGGTTTGCCACATACGAAGCAAGGACCTTTAGTGAAAGGTAAAGGTTTCTGAATTTGATTGGAGTTGTTGAACCTATTATCCTTTCTTCCCATTGATTTAAAATTTTTCCCTTTGTAGTTTTTAGATTGATAATTTTGGCTCTTCCACTGTGGCTTTTACTCTATAAGATTAGCTTTGACAGTATGACTTGGAACTACGTCTCCCCTTTCTTTAGCCCTGTTTTGTTCTTCAATATGGATGTGTACTACTAATTCCTGCATAGAGAAATCTTTAGTTTCATGTTTAAGATTCATTTTATAATCTTTCCACGAGGGTGGTAATTTTTCGATTAGCACAACAACTTGAAACGTCTCACATATTTTCATTCCTTCCCCAATGACTTCCTCCACAATTGTTTGATATGTATGAACTTGATCTATAACAGATTTCCCATCTTGCATCTTAAAATCTAAAAATTTTCCCGCAACATATTTCTTAAGTCCAGAGTTTTCAACGTCATATTTAGATTTTAACGCTTCCCAAATTTTCTTAGCACTTTCATAAGGATAATAAATCTCAAACAATGGATTAGACAAGTAGTGCAACAAGTATCTACGACATGTGCGATTATCCTTAACATAATCCTTTTTATCAGCATCCGCCTTTTCAACAGTTTCAGCAGTAGGAGTAACATCATTAACAGAAACAATAATAACAGGAGCATCCATATATAACACATATTCCAAATTCATGGTTTCCAAGTAAAATAATATATCTTCATACCATCTCTTAAAATTAGAGCCATCAAAACGTTCAATTTTAGATAAGTCCAAGGCAGATTTCATCATTTTGTTAATAACCGAAATCACTTTTTAGATTGTTGGATTATTAGAAGAATTAACAAGACGAATAATTGAGTAAATTAGAACAACTTATCTGGAATATGAAGAAAACCGAGGCGTAGCAAAGCTACTGTCCTAAAAAGTGATTTCGCCCCCACAGTATAATCACAGGTACAAATGGGCTACCGGCGATCACCCTCCAAGATTCAACGGTGAAGCTTCCGATCGTGTGTACTCACAGAAAGAGACTCTGAACTTGTCTATGTGGATTGAAATTTGGTTTTTATAAGGAGAAGAAACAGAACGTTGGAATGAACGGTAAAAAGAACGTAATAACGCCAATGAAATAAATCACCGGATTGGCACCCCCCTCTGCGCGGGCGTATCGCGTGCACACACACACACACGCACTAAAGTTTTCTGACCGAAAGTCCAAGAACCAAGCTTGGCCTAGCCCAATTCTTTAGCCATCCTCATGTGCGCGAGCCCATCCCTTTTTCCCAACCAAGTTACTAAACCAAGTCACCACTTACTAATATACACAAAGAATGTTTTCAAAATAGATGATATGAGATTTTGTCAAAACTAGAGATTTTGGAGCATAACCAACACATAGGACCCTTGTCTTACGATTAGATCGAACTAGCATCCTCTCTATTATGTCTTTTATCCGAATTTTCAATTCATACGTTCAGCAATGAGTAGTGGCGAAATTAGAAAATAATTTCAGTGGAGTCAAATTATTAAATTATACTCATAAAAAATTTATTACATCATATATATATATATATATATATATATATATATATATATATATATATATATAATTTAGTGGGGTCAAATTATTAAATTACACTCATAAAAATATATATTATATATATATATATAAAATCAGTGGGTATCAATTGACCCCACATTCATACATGTAGCTTCGCCCCTAGCGATGAGTTTTATTGTGTTATAAAATGTAATTAATAATTGTGAATTAAAATAATTATCTGTGACGAATTTTATCGTATGTCATTATTATTTATAATAAATTTTATTTTGTCGTTAAATATATATTATGAAAAATTGGTGAATAGGTGTATATATGCCCTACCGCAACACAGATCAAACAGATGGATTTATAATGAAAAATGCTTATACCTAGCCTCTTCTCAGATATCTGACACAAGTGACAATTATTTAGGACAAATTTTATTACGTCGTTAAATATGATATTTGCGTCAGTACTGAAGGTGTATTACGAGAAATTGAAGGACAAGTGTATATATTAAATACTAATTTTTTTAATAATCAGTGTATTTAATCCCATAAAACTATTTATTATCATTTTTAAATAGTTTACGTCTGTAGAAAAATGCGACAGGAGGGGGAATAGCTTAGCCAAGAAGTAAGTAGCACGTTGGTTTCGCATATATAGACAGCTAGCTAGGGATGTACATCAATATATATAATTATATAATATATATATATATATATATATATATATATATGTTTTATTTAGGAAGAAGAATTTGTTAAATAAATAAAAATTAACAGAGAATTTTATTAAACAATGATCAGTAGTATATTAAAAAAAGGCTGCTTCTCCCCCCAGAAAGTCTGAAGCAAAACGGCGGCTTTGCTTTGAATAGAAAGTAAGCAATGCATAAGAAAGCAAAGCAAATCATATGAAGTAACCTTTCTTCTCTTCCAGAAGCCAATATATAGAGGGTGCATACCATTTTTACAATGTTTTGTCTTGTACATTCTCCATTTTAGATCAATAATTATTTTTTTTTAAAATATTTTCATATTCAAGTTGATATAAATTAATTTAATCATAGATTAGAATACAATTATGAGAATTATATACAAACTATTTAAATAGTACTCTCAAACATATATAGGATTACCAATTTAAAGAGAGGATGATTCTTCACTAAAGCCAATTGCACGTCCTATTAAATTTGAAAATATTTTAGAATATTGACCTAAAAAACTAGGATTATATATATCCTATACTTTGGGACGAGAGAGAAGTATGATTTATATATGCCATTTAAAATTTTCATTACAAATTCAAATAGTTACACTATAAACTACTCAAATATCGCGATTGGTATTAAGATAATGACACGTCATTACTGAAATATTTATAGTGATAAAATTATATCGCTAGTAATTAATACAATGACAATGTGTTAAATTTTAATTTTATATTATTTTATGTAAAGGAATTACACGATCTATCACTAACCTATGTGGACTAGCCTAATAAACCCTCCTTACGTAAAAAATTTACTTATTAAGTTGAGATTCCACCATAATTATTAACCTATCTATACCCTTAAATTTACACGATATAAAATTCATATGAAAATATCACAACATTTTATAGCTTTTAAGTACTATCTCCCGTGAAAAATGGGGAAGACACATAAAATTATTGGTGGTATCTGGTATGTTATTACGCGGAGTATTCCATCCATGTTACAATGAATTCAGATTCTTCCCTAACAAGAATCAGAATTGCGACGTCACGGCACACAGCTTAAATGTACATGTCATGTCGCTTTCTAATTAATGCGATAATTAATGCTTAAACTCTTTTTTAATAAAACAGATAAAGGCACTAATTATTAAGTTACCGGAAAATATCGTAATAATTAATTCAATCCTTTAACATAAATAGGGAAAAAAACAAACCTAGAACATATAGAAAACAATAATATTGCTTACATTATTTGGAATCCATGATGAACGCAGCATAATTGATCTCTTCTGGATGAACAAGGTATTACTCCTGATGCTGGCTTGATGAGAAGCCTCAATAACCTTTATGCTGCGTTTGAATTTAAGAAGTGAAATAAAATGATTTTATGTTTGGTGAGTATTATCAGATAATCGGTCCGGATCTTAAGCTCACATTGCTCACCCCCTTTTAGCGACGATTCGGTTCGTCGTTATATGTAGAACCGTCGTCTTAACTTTTAGCGACGGACAACATATAGCGACATACAACATATAGCGACGGACTGAACATATAGCGATAGACCGAATCGTCGTCCGGTCCGTCGCTAAAGGGGGTGAGCAAGATGAGCTAGATAAGGGATGAACTTAAGATCCGGATCTATCATATAATAACAAAATTATCACACATATTCATTTTATTGGAATTGATTTTAAAGGCATGAAATAAATTTCAATTCCATCGGAATGACTATCTTCCAAAATAATTATCAAATATATTATTTTTATTTTATTCATTTCTCTATTCCATTTCTTCCATCCAAACGCAGCAGGAAATATGAAATTCTTATCGAGGGAGACGATCTAGACCTTTATTCATATTAAACCTGATTAGTAACCCTAGTGGGTCTACTCATCACAAGCCCAAAAGGTTACTTAAATAATTCACACTGACCAACTCATATTAGAATTAATTAAAGTCCATGTGTTATACTTAATTAGACCAATTGATTAGCCTTATTTAATATATACAATTAATATTATCCCATAAAATAATATTATAATATATATGAGATTTATGTTCTCCTACGGAAAGAATAAAACAAGAAAGTGTAGTCTCGTCCATGATTTATGCCCTCAGAACAGTAAAAAAGATTATGGGTATATCACATTCAAAAACATGTTCTAATATATAGAGGCCCTAACATGCTATGCAAAGTAATTTTATTAATAAAAATTTAATAATTATTAAAATACAATTTATTTAATAAAAATGATGATAAACTATCAAACTTTGGCATTTTTGATTTTTCATCCATCCTTGTTTAGATTATTTACTTTAGATAGTATTTTCTTTCCTATTCTTCTATATGTTTTAAATTTTTATTGGAAATCTTGGAGACTTAAAAAATATATAAAATTTTAAAAGGTCAATTTATTTTTAAATTTATTGATCCTGCCAAATAATTATTTGAGTATGGTTAGCATGAAGTTAATTTTGATACAGTGTCGACACACATGCGTGGAGGTTATCTCTCTGTGTCAATATTATATTGATCAATTGTCCAATTTATTATCGAGTTAACTTCTTGATAACCGGATCCAAATTATTTATAATCTATCCATAATTTTGACCCTACGAAAAAAAAATTCTGCCTTAAAACAAATCTTCATTATCATCATCATCATCTTCTACACAGAGAGACCAGAAAATGTGTCAGCTGTCGATCAAACGCGTGGCAGAACAGAGAGAATATTCATACAGATAAAACCTCAAATTTGGGGTTTGCAATGAAAATAACTAGACTATATATATTCAATTATGAAATCATGCCGGACTTGACAGCTAGAAGATCAAACCTTCTCATTCAAGAAACCTAAGTTTGTAACTTTGTACCAAATATAGCTATATATTTTCCTTTACATAATTATACTGTATTATGTAGTATGCATGATTTAGGCAGCATTCAAAGATGTTATCCATCCACCAAGTTTAACTTCAAAGTATCATATATATATATATATATATATATATATATATATATATATATATATATATATATATATATATATATATATATATCTGTATATTCTGACATTGAACACTATTATATTTAATTATCTGTTTTTTAGTTTATTTTATATAAAATTATTTGTCTTTGTAAAGCGTTACAAAATATAAGATTATCTGCATTTTTACGTATTTTATAAAGAAAAGTGATCTTATATTTTGAATAGAGAAATTATATATATATATATATATATATATATATATATATATATATATATATATATATATGTAAAAATAAAATAAAATGAATAATGGAAGGGCAACTTGGAACAAATTAAAAAATGGAGACTCGAACCCAATTGTATTTTGGAGAATTAATAATAACAAAGCCTAATAAAAAGACTAGACTTTCTTATCATGATTTAGATGGAGAGGTTGGTGAGATAGTTTTAGTGCTTTAATTAATTAAGAGGCCTAAATATATTTACTTTAAAAAAGGCAAAAAAAAAAAAAACAAAACAAAGAAAGACTGATCATCAAGAATTAATTAAAAGGAAAGACATTAATAGAGTTTTAGCTACCATATATGCTAGTTCTTATGAATATAAATAAAGAATGAAGATGTATATATTAATATATATGTATTCAACAAGAATCTCTCTGCAGGTATATCCATAATCAATAGAAAATACAATCCGACAACCAAGTTCTAGATTTAATTAATTCCTACCAAATAATTAATTAATATACAATGTTTTTGAAACTGTCAGGAACCTTCCCCTTTTGGACAAATTATCCTCAAACAGAAGAAGACAATTTGATCAAATGGAAGTTATCCTAGCTACCAATGGTTTAAATTAACAAGAGTTTAATATATAAAACAAAATAAAACAGTATACATAGTCACGTACACTTTATTCTTAAAAATGACTTTAGTAACTCCAAAAAGAATCCAAATCTTCGTATCGATTGCCCTCATCCACTTCTTGCTTTGAGGAAATCTCCGTAGTCATGTCAGTGCTGAGTCCTGTGTCTTGTGATCGGCTGACAATTGACTGATTCGACGACAACTGCTCCACCTTCAACTGCCGAGCTTCATAGGCTGATCCCGACATGTTTGGGATTGAGTTAATGATCCTTTGTTGGTGTGGGTACCCAACAGTACTTGAAGTAGCTTGATAGCGAATTGCGTTTTGGTACAATATGGAGTTTGGAACTTGGTAATGAGTACTTGGGTCAGTTTGGTAGTAGGCGGTGGGGTTGAAAGTGTAGTTTTGTGGTTGCATTTGATCAAGTTGATGGCTGTTCATGCTTGGATTAACTAGTACTGTACCTTTAAAGTCGTCGTCTTGGGTATAATTAGTACCACTGATTTTGGTGTAGCAGGTTGAATCGTTTGGTCTTTCATTATTGTTGAAGTAAGGGGAATCCGGATGACGTGCCAATGAAGGATTACTATCTAACAGACCTTCCACAAATGAGTTTATGCTTGTCAGGTCTCTCGTCGGACTTGTTTTGATTGTTCCGGTGTTCTTGTGGACAACCCTACACACAACCCATTCATCCTGCAATATTTGAAATGATTCTCATACAAGATTAGTAGTAGCTCAACAATCAAATATTCCATTCTAGAAATGCAATTAATTCAAGTTAGAGAACAATTGAGATAATTTTTCCTAGCTAGAAATTAATGACTAATTATATATGTACGGAACGAAACCAATAATTTTTATAAAAGCTTTTCATTTATTTCTCTTAAATGGAATTTTGACTTTTAAGAATATACTATATCCTAATTCATATATCTTCTGATGACCGATTCAACATCCGATAATGCATTAGTTATATTTCATCTATTAACAAGTTTTGTCTTAATTCAAACTCTTGATAACAATAAATAAATAAATATGCATTAATTGGTTATATTTCATATATATATATCAATTAATTTATAACAAGTTCAAGTTGCATAACAAACCTCTTGTCAATCTCTTTACATATGCTTAATGCTTTCAAAACTATTACTATCACAACATTCTAACAGAAAATTAGTTGAGCATAAAATTTGTTAGGGAATTAAAATTTTCCTTTTTGTTCCTCATATAACAGAAAAAGTGGTCCCATAATACCAAAAAGGGAATATTAATTCTAAAGATAAAAAGAAAAAGAAGTAATTAAAATCCATTTGGGGTAGGTGTGGTATGTTATGGTATACCTTTGGTGACTTGGGGAAGTTGTGGTAAAGTCTAAATTCATGCATAACCCAATTAGATTTCTCTCCTTTAGGAGCTCTTCCTTTATAGAAAACAAGGGTTTTCTTCATCCCAATGATCAGCTGCTGCCGGTCTTTCCCTTTACCGTAAATCTCCTTATCTTTTCCGGTGGCTTTCCAGTAACCAGATTCCGTTGCTCGATTCGTCCTCATACCGGTCGGATACTTCCTGTCCTTCCGGCAGAAAAAGAACCATTCCTTTTGTCCCAGCTTCGCTTTCTCTGTGAATAATTAAATAAATGTACACATATTTATTATTATTATTATATCAATTTTAAACTGTAAATCCAAAAACACCAACAGAAATAATTAACAGCTTAATTATTTCATTAATTAATTAATTACTTGGTAAATCCCATGGTTCACACTTGTTTAGATCAACTTCTCCGATTGCAGCTGCAGTGAAGCTGTTGTTGACCACCTTCTGGGACAGATAGTGAGTAATAATCTCCTCATCTGTTGGATGGAATCTGAAACCCGTAGGCAGATTCAAGAGCTCGTCGTCTTGATTATCTCCATCGTTAACAACAACTACATCAGCTCCTTCCATTAATATATATATTCTTGATTTAATTTTCAGTTGCAGAAAGCAAAATGAAATTAAATAAAAATACAGAAATATATATATATATAGATCGATTGATGAAGAATAATATTATGAGAGCTATGAATATCTGTTCGTTGGTAGGGAGATATTAATTTTTATGAAAAGCTAGGGACCATCAGATTAGAAAGAAGAAGGAGAAGAAAACAAAATTAAGGTGGTCTAAATATATAGAGGATAAAGAAAGACTATAGCTTCAAAACTTAACCACTAGCTCTAGCTAGTCAGCTAAGAAGATACGTAGGCTCCAAGGCAACTTCCGGAGGAAGCCTTGTTTTGTTTTTTAGTTTTATTTTTATTCTTTAGATGCATTAGCTCCATAAGTGTTTCAAACAACAAATTATGTAGCTGTAATGTGAAAGGGTAAAAAAGTCAGTTGTGAAAAGGGGAGTTAGTTTCTTTGTTTTGTTGAGGGGGAGGACTTGTCTTGACCTGATTAAATTCATATAGAAGAGCATTACATTTGTGTAGTATAGATTTATATTTTACTTGTAAATTATTAGGTCGTTAAAGTTGTACGTGCAATTTTTTGTTACCTACAGAACTTTTGTTATATAATTTTACTAATTTGACCGTATGCCAATTTCATTGAGTCCGGATCTTCTGTTCTGCTATCAAATTATTTGTATAACCTGTTGTCTAACTTTTGGAAGTGGTTAGCATGAAGTTCATTTTTTGGTAAGTTACGCATATGAGGTTCTATGTGTGTCAGCATTCTATTGGCCAATTGATCAAATTATCAAAAAATAAACTTCATATGCTAACCGGATCCCTCACTTTTATGCAATGATGTCATCTAATCATCATCTATTTATCTACAGCTACTTTGCAACCGAATAAAAAACTTATGTGGAAAATAATATATGAAATGAGATAACAGATGAAACATAAAATGTGATAACAGATTTGAATTCTCAGAGGTAGATGACCCATGCATATATATATATATATATATATATATATATATATATATATATATATATATATATATATATATATATATATATATAATGGCTCTTCATTTTTCAGCCACTAAAGAATTAACAATAAAATACTAACTTGCTGGAAATAGTCTATAATAACATTCTATGGAGATATCTCTGTAATTCAGCTTTTGAGTTTTCTATAAACTTCAAGTGTAAGTGTACATGTTTAGCCGTGAGGATATATATATATATATATATATATATATATATATATATATTTTTTATTTTTTTTTTTTGCAGAGCTAACGACTATAAAGATTGTTAACATAAAGATCTCAACTACAATCGGAAAGAGTTAGGATTTCAGCAATAATAGAGACCAACGGAGCAAGTCAAAGATATGATAATAAACAGGCTAAGATTAAAGAGCTAGAAAATATTTTAAGATAAGGAGAGTTCTTTCCTTAAACAACTTTGATGCCTAAACCAGTTACCTTGATAGATTCCAATAGCAATCTGCCCAACTAAACCAATTCCTTAATATATTCTAATTCAATAACTGATTTAACACAATTTATTAAAAAGATAATTTCTAGCACTAAAAAAAACTCTTCACTAGAAATACATTCATGCAATTGGGCCATCATCATAATAAACCATAATTAAATTAGCCCAACCAAGATCAATTCAGTCCATCAAAAGATTTACATTCTCAAGCATATTGTCATCACTAAAATTACAAAGGATAAAACTAACATTCTCCCACAATATATTTTATCTTTAATTAACATGCTCCCCTTAACTATAACATTCCCCTTAATTTTATGTATATAAATGACATAGAGATCACATAACCTGTTATAACATATGCAAATAGATAGACCATAATAACAGACTACGAAACAGGATAATGAATCCGCATATCTAACCATTATAACCAATATAATCAACATATATTGTGACTCCCCCAAAATAGGTCTACACAACCTATTTTGGGTCGCCAGATATACGATACAGAAATCAAATACAAACTTCATTTATACAACTATTAAACTGTCATGCAAAATACGACAACACATAAGCTGTGAGTTTCAATACAAATAACAGTACTCACACTCCAAATTAATGATACTCTACATAAAGGTACAATCGCTAACTGTTTTAGGAATTAAAATATTTGGAAAATGCTCAAGGAATCCTTCATACATGGGAGGCCATGCATCTAAGTTAGAATAGATATCATAGGACTTGAGCATTAACCTTGGTTGACCCAATAGACCCCAAAGAAGAACGAGAATATTACTATCCTGTTCATTCCAATGATGTGTATTTTTGGCGCTTTCATAGTCGGGTTCTCATCACCTTATTGTTGTTCACTAAAATTAATTATTAAGTGACGTATAAAATACGACACACACATCTTAAGTCCTCCATACAATTATATATTATCATGCTGATTTATAATGTATTGGGAAACTTCCACAGTCTCGGACCTTCACACTATTCCCTGTTATCCCCGCTCGACCCAGCTACACTCTTACTACCTGAAAGGAATTGTGAAGCAAAAGGGTGAGCTCAACTAGCCCAGTAAAAAATATTATGACTAAGATAATATAGAAAAAATTATCCTTAATCCTCAACAGGGAAAAATCTAATAGAATATAATAGACAACAAGCTTTAGATCAATAACTGCAGCGGAAACAACAATCCATTAGAAGAGTCAAGTAGAACATAATGTCTACTATCTCCTCCAAATTAAAAGTCCATAATTAATATTTCATCCATGTAATACCCATCAACAGTTCTTTGTTGTACCCAAGACAAACAGAACTTTCTCCACCTGTCTTCACCTAAACCACCAAAGATTATAGTTAAATTCACAATTCATGTTTATAATAATGTAAATCAACAATTTTTCCTTGCCACAAAGGCTAAAAACTCTCAATAATCATATCGTCGTTTCAAATCAACGAATTATCCATGCACTACGGGCCAGTAATATTCATTAGTATCACCAGTGGTCATGATCATGTCAATCAATTGTCTATCTTTGCACTATGGGCCAAAGATGTTTAACTGTAAAACCAATGATCAACAATCCATCTTTGCACTACGGGTCAAAGAGGACTTTCACCACATCATTTGTCTATAACATTACAGGTCATGATTATACCAATATACAATTCCTGGTCATAATCATACCAATCAACAGTCTATCTATGCACTACGGGCCAAAGATAACTTTTACCACATCATTAATTGTCTGTAACATTACAGGTCATGATTATACCAAAACAAAATTTTTGGTCATAATCATACCAATCAACAGCCCATCTATGCATTACGGGCCAAAGATAACTTTTACCACATCATTTGTCTATAACATTACAGGTCATGATTATATCAATACACAATTCCTGGTCATAATCATACCAATCAACAGTCCATCTATGCACTACAGGCCAAAGATGACTTTTACCACAATATAAGCATGGGGATGATAACAATGATATAAGGAATCAATCAAGTGAGATCAAGGATAAATATTAGAGATTTATAATTTAATTTATCCAAAGTTCAAGAATGTCCAAATGGTCAACATGATGATCAAAACGTGGATTCAAATTCAAGAATAAGATTCATATATCAAAGATAATTTGGACAGAAAAGAAACCAATTTTCTCGTGAATAGTACCACGTCATGCAAAGTACCTCGAATGAATAGTACCTCGTCATGCAAAGTACTCCGAATAAATAGTACTCCAGATAAATAGTACTCCGATATGAATAGTATCGAATACGAAAGAAAACGATATCCCATGATGAGTACAAAAGAAATGATATCTCATACGAGTATAAAAGAATATATGATATTGCAAATGGATTTTCACCCGTCATGCGGTAATCGCGTAGACAGATCTTTTTTATAATTTAATAAAGAATGAATATGAAGGATTATTCACCATGCATGCAGTAATCCGCGTAGACAGGTTATTCCCGCAGATTAATAAAGAATAAATACGAAAGATCATTCACCATGCATGCGGTAATCCGCGTAGACATATTACTCCTGCAGATTAATAAAGAATGAATACGAAGCGTTATTCACCATGTATGCGGTAATCCGCATAGACAGGTTACTCCCACAGATTAATAAAGAATGAATACGAAGGGTCATTTACCATGCATTCAGTAATCCGCGTAGACAGGTTACTCCCGCAGATTAATAAAGAATAGAATGACAATCCTTATGAATATGAAGAAAATAACATCCTTTACGAATACGAAAGAAATAATACCCTTTACCATACAAAAAAAAAAACATCCCTTACCTTACGAAAAATAACATCCCTTACCATACATGACATTCAATGTCCCTTACCTTAGTAGAAGATTGGATACTGCAATAGTGAAGTAGCAGAATACTCTTCTTCTTTGTCTCTATAGTTTCTCTCTCTAGAGTTTCAGTGAATTCGTAAGAAATAATGAAGGAATGAGCTTTTATTTATAGGAGAATGGACTAAATAGTAACTAATTCATGAACGGTCGAGATTAATTTACTATTAAGATGGACGGTCCATATTGATTAACTATTAAAACTTAAAGCAACGGTCCATACTGATTTATTATTATAAATTTCAACCAGCGGCTCATATTGATTTCCTATTATAATTTTCAACCAGCGGTCCATATTGATTTACTATTATAATTTCAACCAACGGTTCATATTGATTTATTATTATAACTTCAACCGACGGTTTGAAAAATTAGCACATCTCCTCATGGAATAATAAGCCAAACTTATAACAAACGTCTCATAACAAATCCCTATATTTATATCAAAAATTAAATAAATATCTACAGTAAATCATTTATCTTTAATCAACACATTTTTAATCTTTCAACAATTATTCATTATTTAATATTATAACTCACAATATTGACAACCAGATCGTTTCCAAGAAAGAGGGGGCTTTCCGATAAGGATTTATCCTTACTGGCGCGCAATTAAATAACTAAACCCCTTTTCTCGACACAATTTTTTAGATATTGTCAATAATGTAAATAATAATATGAATAACTGTGCCATCTCAATTATTAATTTAATAATATAAAATAGTGTGCAGATGATACTGTGACAATAATTGAACAAAACTGAGTGACTTCTTATGTAAACATCAATAATCAGAGATACTATGTAATACTGTGTGATACTGTGGAACAATGTGTATTACTGTTCTTTTATCACCAGATATTTCAACAGTTTAACAGTAAAAGTTTTGCCGTTATTTTTATAAAAGGTTATTTCTGTCGCTTTCTATATCCGATAGATATTCCGTTATGTGGTCCACCAATGATTGCGTCGTCGTACGAATATTCTCCGATAAAAAGAATATTTTTCGACCAAACGAATATTTTATGACCATTTGCTTACTTCGCAAAATTTTCAAATATTACCCTTAACTTTAACCTTTTATCAATTTAATCATTTACTGAATAGAAAAATTGAATATTTTTATTTCATAAAACTTGGGGTCTTACATATATCGTAATATTCAAATCCAAAATATAGTATCTCAATATTAACAAGAATACCAATTCAAATTTACCCAAATATCTCTCCCTCTTAATTTGTCATAAAAAACAAATTAGTGTGCAAAGATAAAGAAAGACACTGGAGCAAGCTTATAACAATATCACATATAACATTTAAATAAAATGATTATACCTTTGTCATGAAGAGAGAAAAGAAAATGAATTTCTTACAAAAAAAGGAAATTTTAAAAGAAAAATTAAAAATGAGAGATGTATGCATAGATGCTTTTAATGATGGAAAAATGATGAATGTGCAACATGATAATAATGAATAGATAATATCTTGGAAAAAGGACCTACAAAATTTGTACAAGGAGAAGAAAATTTAAATATAATATTGGGTGAACAAAAGTTTAGTCTTGATAAACAAGAGATTGGGTATAATCCTATTAAAAATGTGAAAAATAGAACTAATGATAATATTAGAATGATTAATAGTAAACTAAGGTTTAAGCTACTTTATTGTTGAACGTTTGTTACCTGTAAAAAATGTGGTTTTAATAGTTATTTTAATTCTAATTTTAATAAAATTAAAATAAAATAAATTTGGGTAAAGAAATGTGGTTTATATGTTACTAACCCAAAAGGACCCAAGAAGATTTAGGTACCAAAAAGGTAGAGACTATTTGCTCAGTTTTTAGATGTCTCAGGGTCCAAAAGGAGACGGATAATACTTTACCTTGAGAGAGTAAGCTACCTATAAATTATTTGGCGAAATCTGTAAGTACCTCATATTTTTTTTAAATAAAGTTTTAATTAGATATATTATTATGAAAGCTCTATGAATTTCGTATTACAAGGGTTCATAACATCATTTATTCTAAAAATTTTATTGTGCTAAATGCTACATATTTAATATACATGACAATCTAGATGAGGAATAAGTTAATATTATTTTTGATAAACTTAACCATGATCTATCAAAGGAAGATAATGAGGTTTTTGCAGTAAAAAGCAAAAAAAGTTGTTCCTGAGCACGAAAGAACAACTAACAACATTATGATGTCCACAAGAAGAGCTTTTGCAGATATTTGATTTTGAAAATACAAAATCCAAAGTTACACTAAGGAGCACATCTATAAAGCTTATTACTAGTAACAAAATTGTTGATATTTAGCCTATAGGTAACAACTCAAGTTGGGTCATCATCATAATAAAGGATTAATTACATATTTTAGTATATTTTTAAAAATAATTACAATAATGGTGCATATATAAAAAAATTACAAAAGTAATACATTTTTTCATATTTATTTACAAAATTAATACATTTGGAAATCCTTTAATCGTGGCCCACGATTATCTTCCTTATCTCTTCCCGTTAATTATTTTTTTTATTCAAACACAGCAGACCTATTTTTGATCTTTGTTCTTGTTTCTCTCTCTTTTTTCTTCATCCTCTTTTTTCCTACTATAAACCAAAGTGGCGGCAGTTTGCCCGACAGAGAAGAAGCTTTTCAACCCACCCCTTGTTGGAGTTTGTCCTCAACAGCTGTTGCGCCGAGAAGAATCAAGTCTTTCTCAACCAGCTCTGTGACTTCATCAATCATTGTCTCTCGATCTGCACTAATAGAATTATTTGCCTCTTTGATTTTTTTATCAAACTCTCGGTATTCCTCGTTATTGATTTCACGATAAACGAGTATCAATGTTCTTAAACCTGCATCGGAATACTCATTAACATGTTCCTTGGTTTCATCTTCAAATTCCCTTCCATTTTTCGCAAGACTTTCAAACATGACACTACATGAAACCAAAAATAAAGAATTAGGAAACAATATCAAGATGGTAAGGTCACTAGTATTGGTGTATTGGTGCTTATGAGGTCTTGGGGTAATAAAAGCAACAAACTTAACTAACCTGTCAACACCTTTACAGAGTAATCAAGATGGTAAGGTCATTAGTATTGGTGCCCGGTGGTTTTTTCCAACAAGGGGTGGGTTGATTATTAGATTTGATCCAAAATCAGCAACTGATAGAAGAGATTGGTAACCAAACATTCATACCAAGGTAACCAAACCTTCATACCAAGGTTACCAAACTTTCATACTAAGGTTACCAATCCACCTCCACACCTGCAATTTTTTCATAGTGTAGTTGGTAACCAAACCTTCATACCAAGGTAACCAGACCGTCATACCAAGGTAACCAATCCACCTGCACACCTTCAGTTTTTTCATAGTGCAGTTGGTAACTGTGAGACCCCAAATTTTATGAATAAAGATTTAAATTTCTCGAAATATTTTTTTGAATATTATGGTGTGGATTTGATATAATGTTATAGTTGTGAGTAGTATTTATAAATTTTATAAAGTATGCAAGTTGTTGTATTATATTCGATTGGTCGGGGAATATTCATTTTAGTAGGGAATATTTATACAACGACGCAATCATTGGTGGACCCCACAACAGAATTATTGTCGGATTGAGAAAACAAAAAAAATATTTTTATTAAAAATAACGGCGGAAGTTTTACCGTTAATACTGTTGAACTACTCGGTAGTAAAAGTACAGTAATACGCGTGGTTGCATAGTAGCACACGGTATTGATTATTGATGCTTATGTAAGAAGTTACTCAGTTTTACTTATTTTATAGACCCCCATTTATCTATTTTTTAAAATAATCGGTAGAAATTATTTAAAGGTGGGGTCCATATGTGGAGACCACATGTGGGGCCCATATGTGTTGAAAAACTGATTTTAGAAATTAGGGAGGGAGGGAGTTACGTATAGGGGATGAAGTTAATATTTATAAGTATGTGATGTGTGTGTGTGTGTGTGTGTATGTATATATATATATATATATATATATATATATATATATATATATATATGTTGTGTGTGTGAGGGGGGAAATGATGGAAAAGAATGATGTGTGTGATGTGGATGTGTGTGATGTGACATGTTGGTGGGAAACTAAGAAATGTGATGTGTGAGATGTGGACATGAGTGAGTGGTGTGGAAACTAAGAAATGTGTATATGAGTGGTGGAGTGTATATATATATATATATATATATATATATATATATATATATATATATATATATATATATATATATTATATTTTTTCTTACTTTGTTATGATTGGTTGAAGGTTTGACAATTTGAATATGTAGTATCAAAATTTTCATCCGTGAGTCTTTGAATTATTTCATCTGTGAAGAAATCCTTACACAGTGCCTTTCCATTCTCCTATAAATAGAAGCTCATTCCTTCATTATTTCTTACGAATTCACTGAAACTCTAGAGAGAGAAATTATAGAGAAGCTATAAAAAAGTATTCTGCTACTTTCCCACTCTTATATCTAGTTTATTTTATGGTAAGAGATATTATTTGTTGAACTCGTAAGGGATATTATTTTTTGTACTCGTAAGGGGTATTATTTCTTTTGTATTCATGAAGAGAACTTCTGTTATTCCATTATTTATTATTCTGTTGGAATAACATGTATACGCGGGCTACCCTATACTTGGTGAAATTCTTCTGTTATTCCATTATTTATTATTCTGTTAGAATATCCTGTCTGTGCGTTTTACGCCGGACCTGGTTCCATTATTTATTATTCTGTCGAAATATCCTATCTGTGCATTTACGCCGGACCTGGTTCCATTATTTAGTATTCTGTCGGAATATCCTGTCGGTGCGTTTACGTCGGACCTGGTTCTATTATTTAGTATTCTGTCGAAATATCCTGTCGGTGCGTTTACGCATGACCTGGTTCCGTTATTTATTATTCTGTTGGAATAACCTGTCTGTGCGGTCTATCGCATGCCTGATGATTTTTTTTGTTATTCCATTCTTTATTATACTCAGTTGGTTAAAGTTTTGGCTTTTATACTCTATGAAATTAGTGGAATATCCTTGATATTTGCGCTTCATCCAGTATATTTTCATGGAAATATTCTTCTAAGCATTCTTGAATTTTACTGCACAAAGCAGTATCATGTTGACAATTTGGACGTTATTGGTTCCTGGATTAACTAATTCTTGAACTTGTTTTATTGAATTCTTATATCATTCTTGTGCATAGATGGACTTGGTATGATTATAACCAGGGATTATTCGGTGTAATCATGACCGTAATGTTACAAATGATGTGGTAAAAGTCCTCATTGGCCCGTAGTGCATTGATGGACAGTTGTTGGCATTATCATGACCATTGATGAATACACGAATATCCTTGGCCCGTAGTGCATGGATTATTTGTGGTTGTGATACTAATGAATATCCTTGGTCGTAGTGCATGGATGACATGGATTATTTATTAAGCCAGCGATAAAAGTGATGAAAACCCTTTTAAATCATAAAAGATAGTAGATTTTATTCTCTACTTGACTCTTTTAATGGATTGCTTATTCCGTTGCAGTTAAAGTTGATGTGTGTTATATTATATCAATTTAACACTGTTGAAGGCTAATGATAATTTATTCTGCATTATCTTAGTCATAAATTTACTGGGCTAGTTGATGTGACGCCCCCAAAATTAGTTATACATCTCCCATTCTGAGTCGCCAAATACATGGTACAAAATTCAAATACAATTTTATTTATACAACTGTTAAGCTGTCATATAGAATACGACCACAGTTAACTAAGAGTTTTAATACAAGTGTTTGTAACTCTCATGGTACCTCGACCACAACCTTACAATGATACTTTACATAAAATTATAGTCAAAAACTGTTTTAGAAATTAAAATATTTGGGAAGTGTTCAAGGAAACCTTTGTACATGGGAGACCATGCGTCTAGGTTATGATAGATATCATATGTCCACAGAATTATCCTTGGTTGACCCAAAAGTCCCCAAATAAAAACAAGAAGATTACTATCATCTTCTTTTCAATGGTTAGTCTTCTCTTTACATATAAATATCTCCATTGTCTCCAAGTGAAAATTATACTTCAAATAAACTCCAGGATCATATAGATAGTGCTGATAGATATATTCAGCAAGTGGATGTGCACAACCATGTCTTATGAGAACACGAGGTTGTATATCATTAGACATCTTGTATGATAGTGGCAAAACAACCTTCCAAAGTTGGGTTCGCCTCACCCTATTTGATTCACCAAATATAACTACTAAATGATGTATAGAATACAACACACTTTTCTATACTGTTTAGGGAGAACCTCCACAGCTATCACACTATTTCATAGAATAGTGAGGACTACTAATGATATCATCTGGACCGTCACTCCGTTCCCCGACTAGTCCCTGCTACGTTCTCACTTCCTGAAGAGAACAATGAAAGCAAAAGGGTGAGCTCAACTAGCCCAGTAAAGAATTTCATAATTAAAGCTAATTTACATCATCAATAGCCTTCATCATTAATAAATCAGAGATTTAGAACATATGGTAGCTGATAAAACTTTTCAACCATAGTTGCAGCGGAACGAGCAATCCATTAGAAGAGTCAAATAGACCATTAGGTCTATTATCTCCTCCATGTTAAAAGTCCACTAATAATATTTTATCCCTGTAACATCAATCGACCATTCCTGTCCACAATCATATGAATAACTCATAATCATAATTGTGATTCTAAATTCCTCTTCACACCCAGGACGAAGATAATTTTCATCACCTATATTCACCCGAAACATCAAAAATCATGGTTATACCAAATCACAATTCTTGTTCATAATCATACTAATAAATTCATCTTTGCACTACGGCCAAAGACATACAACTGTATTTTAGAAGAGTCAAGTAGAGCATGATAACTACTATCTTCTACAAATTAAAAGTGTATAATCAATATTTTATCGCTGAGACTTAGCTTAATAAATAATCCACACCTTCGAATTATCCATGCATTACGGCCAAGGATATTCGTTAGTATCACATCCATGAATTATCCATGCACTACTGCCAAAGATATTCATTATTATCACATCCATGAATTAATATTTCATCGCTGAGACTCAGCTCAATAATTAATCCAAATCATCGAATCATCACTACACTACAGGCCAAGGATATTCATTAGTATCACGACCACGAATTATCCATGCACTACGGGCCAAAGATAATCATGTTTTCATCAACGGTCCTGATCATGCCATAAAATAATTCATCTTTGCACCCTTGGCCGAAGAGAATCCATTGCCATAATTATACCAAAACTGTCCATCAATGCACTACGGGCCAATGAGGACTTTTTCACATCATTTATAATATTACGGTCATGATTATACCGAATAATCCCTGGTCATAATCATACCAAGTCCATCTATGCACTACAGGCCACAGATGACTTTCAACATAATATAAACATGAGGATGATGACAATGACATAATAATTCAATAAAACAAGTTCAAGAATTAATTTATCCAGGAATCAATAACGTCCAAATTGTCAACATGATACTGCTTTGTGGAGTAAAATTCAAAAATGCTCAGAATAATACTTTCATGAAAAGATACTGGATGAAGCACAAATATCAAGGATATTCTACTAATTTCATGGAGTATAAAAGCCAAAACTTTAACCAATTGAGTATAATAAAGAATGGAATAACAAAAAAAATTACCATGCATGCGATAGACCGCACAGGCAGGTTATTCCAACAGAATAATAAATAACGGAACCAGGTCCGGCGTAAAACGCACAGACAGGATATTCCGACAGATTAATAAATAATGGAACCAGGTCCGGCGTAAACGCACAGACAGGATATTCCGACAGAATAATAAATAATGAACTAGATAGGATATTCCAACAGAATAATAAAGAATGAAACAACAGAAGAATTTCACCAAGTATAGGGTAGCCTACATATACAGGTTATTCCAATAGAATAATAAAGAATGGAATAACAGAAGAATTTCACCAAGTATAGGGTAGCCGGCGTATACAGGTTATTCCAACAGAATAATAAAGAATGGAATAATAGAAGTTCTCTTCATGAATACAAAAGAAATAATACCCCTTATAGGCACAACAAATAATATCCCTTACCGTAAAAGAAACTTGATATCGGAGTAGTGAAGTAGCAGAATACTTTTCTTCTTTCTCTCTAGAGTTTTTCTCTCTAGAGTTTCAGTGAATTCCTAAGAAAATAATGAAGGAATGAACTTCTATTTATAGAAAAATGGACTGCATAGTAACTAACTCATGAACGGTCTAGATTGATTTACTTTAATATGACGGTCCATATTTAAAGTAAAATCTTTTAAATAAAATATAATATATTATATTTATAATCTAATAAAACGAATAACTTTATAAAAAATTTTATTATGCAAATACTATGCAAGCACTATGCAAACACTATGCATAATAAAATATAATATATTCTAATTATTGTCTAATAAAACAGATAACTTTATAAAAGTATTCTGTTTTATATAAAAAGATTTTACTATTAGCCTAATAAAACGAATAACTTTATAAAATTATTCTGTTTTATATAAAAAGCTTTTCTATTTTATTACATTAATAATACTAATAAAATAAAACTGAGTGACTTATCATGTAAGCATCAATAATCAATACCGTATGCTACTATACAACCATGCGTATTACTGTACTTTTACTACCGAGTAGTTCAACAGTATTAATGGTAAAACTTCCGCCGTTATTTTCATAAAGTATTTTTGTCGTTTTTTCATTCCGACAATAATTCCGTTGTGGGGTTCACCAATGATAGTGTCGTCGTACGAATATTCCCCGACTAATCTAATATTCCCCGACACAACGAATATTTTATATCAACGTGCTTACTTTGAAAAAAAAATTCACATATTACCCTTAACTTTAAACTTTTATCAATTTAACTATTTACCAAAATAGAAAAATTGAATACTTTTATTTCATAAAATTCGGGATCTCACAGTTGAGCTCACCCTTTCTTTCATTGTTCTCTTCAGGAAATGAGAATGTAGCCGGGACTAGTCGGGGAACGGAGTGACAGTCCAGATGATAGTATTAGTAGTCCTCACTATTCTATTAAATAGTGTGACAATAAATGTAATGAGGACTTATTTTGAGAGTGGATATTGTCTAGAAGACAGTATTTGTATTAAAACTCACAGCTCTCTTGTTATATATTAAAGATTGTATTTGTATTCTGTACCATGTATTTGGCGACTCAGAATAGGTGATGCATACCTATTTTGTGGGCGTCACAGTTGGTATCAGAGCTTAGGGATATAATCCCTGGCTAAGATGTGAGACTAGAACTAGAAGGGGAGAGACAGGGAATTCCTTCGCTAGTATGACCTACCTGAGTTTATTTGGTATTTAATTGGTCGGTCAGAGTATAAGGATAATATGTGATATGTTATTTAACCCTTGTTTTATAGCAATATTTGATAATTGCAGCTAAAAATGTCAACAATGGAGTGAATGAGACCATGGAGACACCTCTAATCACCAACCAGGATAATGTAATATCAGGCAAAGAAGGAATTAGAGATATCCATGTAGTGAGGGAAGAATTAATAGTTGTACCCGAGCTAGTCGCAGAGGTAGCAGTTGAGAGTGAGGAAGAAGAGGAACCTGAGGAGAATTTATTAGAAGAAATTTTTGATCAAAAAGTAGAACTGCAAGATCGTATTCGTGAGTTAGAAGAACAGGTTGAAGAACGGCAAGCGGTCGTGAAACAAAGGGATGCAACAATTCAAAATTGTGTTACCCGATATGTGATGCTCGAACAAAATCACGCTTTGGCAGAGTGTAAGATATTAAGGTTGGAATCTAAGAATTCAAATATCAAGGATCAGCTGAAAGAAGAAACAACTGAACGAGTGAGAATGAAGGATGCGTGGGTAAAAGTCGCACGACATGTTGACATTGTAGAAAGAGACGTCCGATCCAAAAAGGCTAAAATAGATGATATACATTTCTCTTTTTGGACAGCAATTGGAAGAACCCAACATCGAGTTTTGAGTTACCCTGTACAGAGTGGTCAATCTCAATTTGATATGGATCGAAGATTGATGATTCAGATCATGAGTCAGGAGTACGATGAAGCAGTTGAGGGTAGAATATGCCCTATAGAAAAGTCAATTTCAACGATAGTGATGACATCAAATGCTACTCCAGACAAGTCAAAGCCGGGTAGTTCAAAGGAGAGCGGTTGTCATGACTTCCCAATAAGTGAGGAACCCAAATGAAGCTTTCACGAGTAAGCTTATCATAAATTCTAGCGAAGTCTATACCGTGTTAGATACCGGTTCTACTCACTCTTTTATTTCACCTAGTTGTGTTCAATGTTTGAAGTTAACTCCAGAGAAGTTAGACTTTGATATATCTGTTTAAACTCAGTTGGGAGAAACCTTCGTTACCTCCACTATTTATAAATCTTGTTCAAATCAACACTTTCACGTTACCTGTCGATCGTATCTCTTTGAAAATACTTGCCTTTGATGTGATTTTAGGAATCGATTGTTTAACTAATCATCATGCTTTTTGTAAGGTTGTTAGCTTTCATACTCCTAAGCAACCTGTTATGCGAATTCAAAGTAACCAAACCACTAAAGTCAATCATTGTCATATCAAGCCATAAGTAAAGAGCCCCGATCCTTTTGTTGTTGACTTCCTTGTGTGGAATGCACCGAAACCAGACTTTTTGTAGGAGATGTTGTGAATGACGATGGCAAGTTGATAGGTATCAATGTGACGTGTTATCCAAGTCTTGGATAAGAGTCACAGTTTTGAATGATATTTCTATCGTTAATAAATTTCCTGATGTATTCCTGAAAACTTCCTAGCTGACCCCTAGAGCGTGAAATCGAATTTTGTATTGACCTCAGTACAAAACCCATTTCTTGAACCCTCAAATATTTTTTTACTTAAAACGAACGTATCATGCGCCAAAGACGTTGGGTCGAGCTGTTAAAGATTACGATCGTACCATTCAATATCATCGTGAAAAAGTGAACGTGGTAGTTGATGCGTTGAGTAGAAGATCGTATGCGTTTACAAGTGCGAATATACGAACCCACGTGAAGATAACGAATATACGAGTAGAATCGACTTTAATCAATAAAGTTAAAGCCGCTCAAGCTACATACTCAGAGTAGATGAATGAAGAAGGTTCAAGAGGGCATTATTCTAGAAGCAAAAATCGATGAAGAAGGAATACTTCGAGTCAACTCCAGACTTTGTGTTCCTAACGACCCTGATTTAAAGTATAACATCATGATGGAGGCGCACAACACACCGTTTGTAATCCATCCTGGGAGTATCAAAATGTATCATGATCTTCGACATACATTTTGGTGGGGCAATATGAAGAGAGAGATATCGCTGTTTATCTCAAGGTGTCTAACGTGTCAACGAGTTAAGGCGGAGCATCAAGTACCAAAAGGTCCATTGCAACCACTTGAAATTTTAGAATAGAAGTGGGAGCACATTACCATAGATTTCGTTACCGGTCTTCCCAAGGTTTCTCAAGGTATAGATGCGATTTGGGTCATTATTGATAGATTGACCAAGTCGCCTCATTTCTTACCTATACGAGAAACTTATACACTTGAACGTCTTGCTCATATGTACATAAACGAGATTATAAGATTGCATGGTATGCCAGTATCCATAGTTTTTGATCGAGACCCAAGATTCACTTCAAGATTTTGGGTTAGTTTGCAAAAAGCTATGGGCACGAATTTACGATTTAGTTCAGCATATCATCTTCAGACGGACGGACGATCAGAGAGGACTATTCAAACTCTTAAAGATTTATTAAGACTTTGTGTCCTTGACTTCAAGGAAAGTTGGGACAAGTTCTTACCATTAGTGGAGTTTTCCTACAACAACAATTATCAAGCAAGTATTGGCATGGCTCCATTCAAAGCGTTGTATGGAAGAAAGTGTCGTTCTCCAGTATGTTGGGATGAGGTGGGTGAAGCAACGTTGTTGGGACCGGAGTTGGTACGTATGACTATAGAAAAGATTCAAACGATCCGACAACGTATAAAAAACCTCAAAAGATCAACAAAAAAGTTATGCTGATCTTCATCGAAAGGACGTGGAATTTGATGTAGGAGATCATGTGTTCTTACGTGTTACTCCATGGAAAGGAGTTACGAGATTTGGAAAGAGAGGAAAGCTCAATCCTCGATTCATCGGTCCATTTTTAATCCTCGATCGAGTAGGAACTGTGGCTTATAGACTCGCTTACCGCCAAGTATGTCTCGTGTTCATAACGTTTTTCATATATCCATGTTACGTAAATATGTGGAAGACCCAAACCACATTATTGAGTTAGAACCAGACGAAATAGCGGATGATTTAACGTATGAAGATGTACCTGTTAAAATCCTGGAATATATTCTACGCTTAAAGGTTATACCTCAAGAGTTAGAATCTGACAAAGTGTCCTCATCTGTTCGGCATACCAGGTACGTACGTAAATTTTGAGGGCGAAATTTCATAAGGAGGGGATATTGTGAGACCCCAGATTTTATGAATACAGATTTAAATTTCTCGAAATATTTTTTTAAATATTATGGTGTGGATTTGATATAATGTTATAGTTGTGAGTAGTATTTATAAATTTTACAAAGTATGTAAGTTGTTGTATTATATTTGATTGGTCGGGAAATATTCGTTTTAGCAGGGAATATTCGTACAACGGCGCAATCATTGGTGGACCCCACAACGAAATTATTATCGGATTGAGAAAACGAAAAAAATATTTTTATTGAAAATAGCGGCGAAAGTTTTACCGTTAATATTGTTGAACTACTCGGTAGTAAAAGTACAGTAATACATGTGGTTGAATAGTAGCACACGGTATTGATTATTGATGCTTATGTGAGAAGTTACTCAGTTTTGCTTATTTTATAGACCCACATTTACCTATTTTTCAAAATAATCGGTAGAAATTATTTAAAGGCGGGGCCCACATGTGGAGACCACATGTGGGGCCCATATGTGTTGAAAAACTAATTTTAGAAATGGGGGAGGGAGGGAGTTACGTATAAGGGATGAAGTTAATATATGTATGTATGTGATGTGTGTGTGTGTGTATATATATATATATATATATATATATATATATATATATATGTATAAGTTGTGTGTGTGAGGGGGAAATTGTGGAAAAGAAGTGAGAATGATGTGTGTGGATGTGGATGTGTGTGATGTGGACATGTTGGTGGGAAAGTAAGAAATGTGTATGTGAGTGGTGGAGTGTGTGATATATATATATATATATATATATATATATATATATTGAATGAGTGAGTGGATATTGGTGGAGGGAACATGTGTGGTTATGTTGGAAGAAAAAAAATGGGTGTGATGGGTGATGTATGTGGTGGGTGAGGAAATTGGTGGAAAAAGGGAGTATTATATATATATATAATACTTTGTTATGATTGGTTGAAGGTTTGACAATTTGAATATGTAGTATCAAAATTTTCATCCATGAGTCTTTGAATTATTTCATCTGTGAAGAAATCCTTACACAGTGTCTTTCCATTCTCCTATAAATAGAAGCTCATTCCTTCATTATTTATTACGAATTCACTGAAACTCTAGAGAGAGAAATTATAGAGAAGCTATAGAAAAGTATTCTGCTACTTCCCTACTCTTATATTCAGTTTCTTTTACGGTAAGGGATATTATTTGTTGTACTCGTAAGGGGTATTATTTCTTTTGTATTCATGAAGAGAACTTCTGTTATTTCATTATTTATTATTCTGTTGGAATAACCTGTATACGCGGGCTACCCTATACTTGGTGAAATTCTTCTGTTATTTCATTCTTTATTATTCTGTTAGAATATCATGTTTGTGCGTTTTACGCCGGACCTGGTTTCATTATTTATTATTCTGTCGAAATATCTTGTCTGTGCGTTAACGCAGGAACTGGTTCCATTATTTAGTATTCTGTCGGAATATCCTGTCGGTGCATTTACGCCGGACCTGGTTCCATTATTTAGTATTCTGTCGGAATATCCTGTCGGTGCGTTTACGCATGACCTGATTTCGTTATTTATTATTCTGTTGGAATAACCTGTCTGTGTGGTCTATCGCATGCCTGGTGATTTCTTTTGTTATTCCATTCTTTATTATACTCAGTTGGTTAAAGTTTTGGCTTTTATACTCCATGAAATTAGTGGAATATCCTTGATATTTGTGCTTCATCCAGTATATTTTCATGAAAATATTCTTCTGAGCATTCTTGAATTTTACTGCACAAAGCAATATCATGTTGACAATTTGGACGTTATTGGTTCCTGGATTAATTAATTCTTGAACTTGTTTTATTGAATTCTTATATCATTGTCATCATCCTCATGTTTATATTTTGTTGAAAGTCATCTGTGGCATGTAGTGCATAGATGGACTTAGTATGATTATAACCAGGGATTATTCGGTGTAATCATGACCGTAATGTTACAAATGATGTGGTAAAAGTTCTCATTGGCCCGTAGTGCAATTATGGACAGTTGTTGGCATGATCATGACCATTGATGAATACACGAATATCCTTGGCCCGTAGTGCATGGAGTATTTATGGTTGTGATACTAATGAATATCCTTGGCCGTAGTGCAGGGATGACGTGGATTATTTATTATGCTGAGTCCCAGTGATAAAAATGATGAAAAACCTTTTAAATCATAAAAGATAGTAGATTTTATTCTCTACTTGACTCTTTTAATGGATTGCTTATTCCGCTGTAATTAAACTTAATGTGTGTTATACTGCATCAATTTAACACTGTTGAAGGCTAATGATAATTTATTCTGCATTATCTTAGTCATAATATTTCTTACTGGGTTTGTTGAGCTCACCCTTTCTTTCATTGTTCTCTTCAGGAAATGAGAACGTAGCCGGGACTAGTCGGGGAACGGAGTGATGGTCCAGATGATAGTATTAGTAGTCCTCACTATTCTGTTAAATATTATGATAATAAATATAATGAGGACTTATTCTGAGAGTAGATATTGTCTAGAAGACAGTATTTGTATTAAAACTCACAGCTTGTTATATATTAAAGATTGTATTTGTATTCTGTACCATGTATTTGGCGACTCAGAATAGGTGATGCATACCTATTTTGGGAGCGTCACAGTAACCAAACATTCACACCAAGGTAACCAAACCTTCATACCAAGGTAAAAAAATCTTCATACCAAGGTAACCAACCCACATCCACACCTGCAGTTTTTTCATAGTGTAGTTGGTAGCCAAATATTCATACCAAGGTAACCAATTCAATGTTATTAGGTTATCAATTTATTTTGAATGTGATGCAGTTGGTAGCCAAACCTTCATGCAATGGATAGCCAAACCTTCATATCAAGGTAACCAATTCAATTTTATTAAGTTACCAATTTATTTTGAATGTGATGCAGTTGGTAGCCAAACCTTCATGCAGTTGGTTGCCAAACTTTCAAACCAAGGTAACCAATTCATACTACAGGTGTGGAGGTAGATTGATTTTCTTGGTATGAATGTTTGGCTACCCACTGCATGAATTAAGTTTTGAATTTGAATTTGAATTTGTTTTAGTTGAATTTGAATTTGTAATATTTGAGCATTATATGATTCTCAATTCTATTACCTTCTACAGATGAGTGTTTGTAGGAGAGGATATTATTATCGCTCAACATTTACATTCCTTGGCCAATTGCATTCAACAAATACGAACAATATTTTACTTCCTTTGGTATTTTACCAATTAATTAGGGAAACTTTGAATATCTCGAGAGCATAAGGAATGCTGGAATAAAGGTACTCTTTTTATAGATCATTTTTTTTGCAATTTAACAACAATTGTAGCACTTTTTTTTGTAAAGACTCGTAAATTTATGCTTCTAACACAACTTAATTATGCAGTGCCCTCTTTAATGCAAAGATTTTTTTATAGATGCATGGCAAATCTACTATGCTCGATCTAAAGGTGCAGATGCAATTCTGTTAATTGTTGGTGTTTTACCCGATCTTCAATTTGAATTATTATTTTGAATTTAAATTTATTTTTGTTGTTAGATCCCAAATATTTGAATTTGAATTATTAATTTTGACAGTTATTTCTCCTTGATTTTAGGTTTCCTTATTAATGTGAATTGCGTTATTTTTGTATTTATTTTATGGATGCACTAATGTTGTAATTACTTTTTTATTGTTGTATATTAATGTAAATGACCCCATAATAAACCATAATTAAATTAGCCCAACCAAGATCAATTCAGTCCATCAAAACAATTTATATTCTCAAGCATATTGTCATCATTAGAATCACAAAGGATAAAAACTAACACACACATTTGTTATGCAGATGGTGACCAGCCTATCATTCAAAACCTATCTAACCATTCCATACAATAGTTATTCGGATGACCAAAATTATCCGCACAACTATTGTGCAGACAGAAGTATTATGTTTTTTTAGGCGTCCGCATAATTATTGTGCAAATTGGGTGCTTGTGGGACAACCGTTCGGACAATAGTTTTGCAATCGTCCTAATAAGTGTTGTGCATATTGCTTTTATCCTATCCATTGTTTATGATTTGAACGATTCAAAATGGGTTGAATAGCTATAATCTCATTCAACTTTAGATGTGGATCAGTCCTCTAGCTCTCTCTCTCTCTCTCTCTCTATATATATATATATATATATATATATATATATATATATGTCGGTAAAATACTAAAAAAGTTTCAATTCACTGTATGCCTTAAAAGAGTTTAACCATACCTATATTCTATAATATATAAGCCATAAGTTTATGCATCAAATGAGTTAAATGGGTAAATTTTTTAATTTGGCTGAGTTTTACTGAATTATTGTCGAGTTGACGATAAAAATAAACTAATTTGGTTTTGGCCAAAAGTTCAATTGCGTTAAATATGTTAGAATACGACCGAGTCATTTTCGTTCATACGAGTCATGTTGTCAAATTTGGATTGACAAATAGAAGCATTGCTCCTTCACAACAAATCATACTATCTGATTTGGATTGTAAAATCGAAAATTTTTATAATCTTCTTCTCCCAAAACTTTTCTTGTCCCAAAAAACTCTTTCTTCTCTCCAATTAACATGTATATATATAGACATATGAGAGAATCATATCAAAAAAACAAGAATGATGAAAATTATATCGGAAGAAGTGAGAAAGAATGGGGGAAAGATTAGTTATGACTACCAATTAAAACCGATGATAGAAAATTAGAGATAAACACGGACGAAGTTGTAGCAACCGGCGGCGACGCTGTTTATGACGACTTAGAGCTCGACGAGAATAATTTTGTGGTGAGAAAAATCCATCGACCATGATTTTAAAATGAAAATCTACGTCACTTGTGACGCCCCCACAATAGGTATACATCACCTATTCTGAATCGCCAAATATATAGTACAGAATACAAATACAATCTTAAATATACAACATGAGCTGTGAGTTTTAATACAAATATTGTCTTCTAGACAGTATTCAAACTCAAAATAAGTCCTTAATACATTTATTATCACACTATTTCATAGAATAATGAGGACTACTAATGCTATCATCTGGACCATCACTCCGTTCCCCGACTTGTCCCTGCTACGTTCTCATTTCCTGAAGAGAACAATGAAAGCAAAAGGGTAAGCTCAACTAGCCCAGTAAGAAATATTATGACTAAGATAATACAGAATAAATTATCGTTAGCCTTTAATAGTGTTAAACTGATAAAATATAACAAACATCAGCGGAACAAGCAATCCATTAAAAGAGTCAAGTATAGAATAAAATCTACTATCTTTTATGATTTAAAAGGATTTTCATCACTTTTATCGCTGAGACTCAGCTTAATAAATAATTCACATCATCCCTGCACTACGGCTAAGGATATTCATTAGTATCACAACCACAAATTATCCATGCACTACGGGCCAAGGATATTCGTGTATTCATCAATGGTCGTGATCATGCCAACAACTGTCCATCAATGCACTACGGGTCAATGAGGACTTTTACCACATCATTTGTAATATTACGGTCATGATTATACCGAATAATCCCTGGTCATAATCATGCCAAGTCCATTTATGCACTACAGGCCACAGATGACTTTCAACATAATATAAACATGAGGATGATGACAATGATATAAGAATTCAATAAAATAAGTTCAAGAATTAACTTATCCAGGAACCAATAACGTCCAAATTGTCAACATGATACTGCTTTGTAGATTAAATTCAAGAATGCTTAGAAAAATATTTTCATGAAAAAATACTGGATGAAGCGCAAATATCCAGGATATTCTACTAATTTCATGGAGTATAAAAGCCAAAACTTTAACCAACTAAGTATAACAGAATATATGAAACTGTAAATGGATTTTTGCCAGCCATGCGGTAATCCACGTAGACAGATCATTTCCACAATTTAATAAGAAATCAACACAAACATGTTATTCTAACAGAATAATAAAGAATGAAATAACAGAAGGATTCACCATGCATGTGATAGATTGCACAGACATGTTATTCCCAACATAATAATAAATAATGGAACCAGGTCATGCGTAAACGCACAGACAGGATATTCCGACAGAATAATAAAAAATGGAACCAGGTCATGCGTAAATGCACAGACATGTTATTCTGACAGAATAATAAAGAATGGAATAACAACAGAATTTCACCATGTATGCGATACTTCGCATAGACATGTTATTCTAACATAATAATAAGGAATGGAACAACAGCTCTTACGAGTATTGGAAAGAAAATAATTTTCTTCATGAATATGAAAGAATAATACCCCTTACCTTAGAAGAAACTGGATATAGGAGTAGTGAAGTAGCAGAATACTTTTTTTTTCTCTCTATAGTTTCTCTCTCTAGAGTTTTAGTGAATTCGTAAGAAATAATGAAGGAATGAGCTTCTATTTATAGGAGAATGGACTGAATAGTAACTAGTTCATGAACGGTCCAGATTGATTTACTTTTAAACGGACGGTCCATATTGATTTACTATGCAGTATTAATAAAATATTCTAATAAAATAAAATCTTTTAAATAAAATATAATATATTCTATTTATAATCTAATAAAACGAATAACTTTATAAAAGTATTCTGTTTTATATAAAAAGTTTTCTGTTTTATTACATTTATAATAATAATAAAACAAAACTTATCACCTTTATTATAATTAACAATATTAATCGACCAGATCATTCTCAGGAAAGAGGGGGCTTTCCAATAAGGATTTCTCCCTATTGGCGCGCAATTAGGTGACCAAACTTCTCCTTGGCAGAACTTCTAGACATCGTTAATATTGTAAATAATAATATGAATAACTTTGTCGTCTCAATTATTGATTTAATAACATAACATATTATACAGATGCTACTGTGACAATAATTGAATCAATTATATGAGAGATATGATGCAGCAATTACTGTGGCAATAATTGAATATAACTGAGTGACTTCTTACGTAAGCATCAATAATCAATACCGAGCCTATGCAACCATGCGTATTACTGTACTTTTACTACTGAGTAGTTCAACAGTTTTAACAGTAACACTTTTGCCGTTATTTTTATAAAAAGATAATTCTGTCGTTTTCTTACTACGACAATAATTTCGTTGTGGGGTTCACCAATGATTATGTCGTCGTACGGATATTTCTCGACAAAAAAAATATTCTCCGACCAAACGAATATTATATAACAACTTGCATACTTTGTAAAATTTATAAATACTACCCACAACTATAACACTATCTCAAATCCACACCATAATATTAAAAAAATATTTTGAGAAAATAAATCTTTATTCATAAAATTTGGAGTCTCACAATCTCCCCTCCTTATGAAATTTTGCCCTCGAAATTTACATACGTACCTGGTATACCGAATAGGTGAGGATACCTTGACTTCACTTTAAATTCTAACTCTTGAGGTATAACCTTTAAGTGTCAAATATAATCTTTCTTATCCAAGATTTTAACACGTATCTCTTCATACGTTCAATCTTCTGCTATTTCGTCCAATTCCAATTCAATAATGTGGTTTGGGTCGTCCACATATTTACGTAACATCGATACGTGAAAAAGAACTGAACACGTGACAAACTTGGCGATAAAACGAGTCTATAGGCCACAGTTCCTACTCGATCGAGGATTTCAAATGGGCTAGTTAAATCGAGGGTTGAGATTTCCTCTCTTCGTCGATTCTTGCTTCTAGAATAACGCCTTCTTGAACCTTCTTCTTCGTTTTCATCAGCTCTGGGTCTAAAGCTTGAGCGGCTTTAACATTATCGATTAAAGTCAATTCTAATCGTATATTCGTTATCTTCACGTGGATTCCTAGAGTCTTTAACTCTATCTTCATCATTTATAAGTTATACGAAATGGGTTTTTATGTTAACAACATCGCACTCGTAAACGCATACGATCTTCTACTCAACGTGTCAGCTACCACGTTCGCTTTCCCACGATGGTATTGAATGGTATGATCGTAATCTTTAACAGCTCGAGCCAACGTCTTTGGCGCATTATACGTTCATTTTGGTTGAAGAAATATTTAAGAGTTTTAGAAATGGGTTTTGTACTGGGGTCAATACAAAATTCGATTTCACGCTCTAGGGGTAGGCTAGGAAGTCTTCAAAGAATACGTCAGGAAATTTATTAACAATAAAAATATCATTCAAAGCTGTGACCCTCATCCAAGACTTGGATAGTACATCATATTGATACCTATCAACTTGTCATCGCCATTCACGATGTCGCCTACAGAAAGTCTGGCTTCAGTGTATTCCACACAAGGAAGTCAACAACGAAAGGACCGGGGCTCTTTACTTATGGCTGGATATGACAATGATTGACTTTAGTGGTTTGATTGCTTGAATTTACATAACAGGTTGGTTAGGAATATGAAAGCTAACAACCTTACGAAAAACATGATGAGTAGTTAACCAATCGATTCCTAAAATCACATCAAAGGCAAGTATTTTTAAAGAGATAAGATCGACAGGTAACGTGAAAGTGTCGATTTGAATCAACAAGATTTATAAACAGTGGAGGTAATGAAGGTTTCTACTAACGAAGTTTCAACCAATAAGTCAAAGTCTAACTTCTCCTGAGTTAAATTTAAACGTTGAGCGCAAGCAAGAGAGATAAAAGAATGGGTAGAACCGGTATCTAATAAGGTATAAACTTCGTAAAAATTTATAATTAACTAACTAGTGCTAACTTCGTTCGGGTTACTCGCTTTTTGAGAAGTCACAAAAAACGATCTCCCTGAAACCACCGACTTTGTTTTGTCCGTATCTATGAGACCCCGAATTTTATGAAATAAAAGTATTCAATTTTTCTATTTTAGTAAATGGTTAAATTGAAAGGTTAAAGTTAAGGGTGATATGAAAAAAAAAAAATTTAAGTAGACAAGTTGTCATAAAATATCCAGTTACTATTCACTCTAGTATTGTTCAATCGAGTATTTGGTGCACTTTTTGTGTCGGAGTTACTATTCACGAGTTACTATTCACAGGTTACTATTCACCCAAATTACTATTCACTCTAGTATTATTCACTCGAGTATTTGAGACACTTTTTATGTCAGAGTTACTATTCACCCAAATTACTATTCACTCTAGTATTGTTCACTCGAGTATTTGGGACACTTTTTGTGTCGGAGTACTATTCACGAGTTACTATTCACGAGTTACTATTCACCTAAATAATATATTTATTTTCGGTCCAAATCATTTTTGGGTACAATATTATTCCATGAAGAGATGTACTAATTTTTCAGACCGTTGGTTGAAATTATAATAGTAAAAGTTTTTTATATAAAACAGAATACTTTTATAAAGTTATTCTATAAATAGAATATATTATATTCTATTATGCATAGTATTTTGGATAGTAAAATCTTTTTATATAAAACAGAATACTTTATTAAAGTTATTCTATAAATAGAATATATTATATTCTATTGTGCATAGTGTTTTACATAGTAAAATCTTTTTATATAAAACAGAATACTTTATTAAAGTTATTCTATAAATAAAATATATTATATTTTATTATGCATAGTGTTGCATAGTATTTTGCATAGTAAAATCTTTTTATATAAAATAAAATACTTTTATAAAGTTATTTATTTTATTAGGTAATAATTAGAATATATTATATTTTATTTAAAAGATTTTGCTTTAAATATGGACCGTCCGATTAAAATAAATCAATTTGGACCGTTCATGGGTTGGTTACTATTCATTATATTCTTCTATAAATAGAAGCTCATTTCTTCATTATTTCTTACGAATTCACTGAAACTCTAGAGAGAATTCTTCTTCTATAATCTTGAGCGTATTTCTTTAGAGTTTAAGAAAACTTTGAGAGTAGTGCAAGTTTTTTTGGAGTATATCCTCGCCCTACTACTCGGAATACTTTTATTTGAAAGGTAAAGGGATATTATTATACTAATGGATATTATTTGTTGTACCCGTAAGGGGTATTATTTCTTTTGTATTCATGAAGAGAACTTCTGTTATTCCATCTTTATTATTCTGTTGGAATAACCTGTATACGAGGGCTACCCTATACTTGGTAAAATTCTTCTGTATTCCATTCTTTATTATTTTGTTGGAATAACCAGTATACGCGGGCTACCCTATACTTGGTGAAATTTTTTTGTTATTTCATTCCTTATTATTATGTTGGAATAACCTGTAAATGCAAAGTACTGCAGACATGGTGAAATTCTTCTATTATTCCATTCTTTACTATTCTGTCGGAATATCCTGTCTGTGCGTTTACGCCGGACCTAGTTTCATTATTTATTATTCCGCATTTAATATTCTGTCGGAATATCCTATCTGTGCTTTACGCCGGATCTGGTTCTATTATTTATTATTCCGCATTTAATATTCTGTCGGAATATCCTGTCGGTGTGAATTTCGCCTGACCTGGTTCCTTTATTTATTATTCTGTTGGAATAACCTGTCTGTGCGGATTACGCACGCATGGTGAAATTCTTCTGTTATTCCATTCTTTATTATTATGTTGGAATAACCTGTCTATGCGAAGTACTGCATAGATGGTGAAATTCTTTTATTATTCCATTTTTTATTATTATGTTGGGATAACCTGTTTATGCGAAGTACTGCATACATGGTGAAATTTTTTTATTATTCCATTCTTTATTTATACTGTTGGTTATTGGTTTTACAGTTGTATGTCTTTGGCCTCTAGTGCAAAGATGATATGTTGTTGAATATCTTTGGCATGTAGTGCAAAGATGATCTGTTGTTTGATAGCTTTGACCCGTTGTGCGAAGATGGACATGTGTATTACATGATCATGACCACTAGTGATACTAACAAATATCCTTGGCCGTAGTGCACGGATAATTCAATGATGTGATTGGCAGGATCATGACCATTAGTTAACAGTTGAATGTCTTTGGCCGTAGTGCACTGACAGACAATTGATTGGTATGATCATGACCATTAGTTTTATAGTTGAATATCTTTGGCCCGTAGTGCAAAGATAGTCAACTGATTGGTATGATCATTGTTATTACATTTGAATATCTTCAACCTTGGGGTAAGGATATTGAGTAAACGTTCTATTAAGCCTTTGTGGCAAGAAGGAACTGTTAATTCACATTATTATAAATACGAATTGTGAATTTAACTAACATCTTTGGTGGTTCAGGTGAAGACAAGTGTTGAAAGTTCTATTTGTCTTGGGTATAACAAAGAACTGTTGATGAGTATTACAGGAATAAATTATCAACGATGGGCTTTTAATCTAGAGGAGATAGTAGACATTATGTTCTACTTGACTCTTCTGAGGGATTGTTGATTCTGCTGCAATTATGGTTGAAAGCTTTTATTATCTACCATATGTTCTAAATCTCTAATTTATTCTGATAAAGGTTGTTTATAAATTAATTATCTTAGCCATGATATTCTTTACTGGGCTATTTGTGCTCACCCTTTTCGCTTCACAACTCCTTTCAGGTAATAAGAGTGTAGCTGGGTCGAGCGGGGATAACAGGGAAATTGTGTGATGGTACGAGACTGTCGGAGTTTATCAATACATTATAAAATGACATGACGTATAATATATAATTGTATTGAGGACCTAAGATGTGGGTGTCGTATTTTATACGTCACTTAATAATTGATTTTGGTGAACAACAATAGCGACTTTGAAAGCGTCAAAAGTGCACCTCATTAGAATGAATATGATAGTAATCTTCTCGTTCTTCTTTGGGGTCTTCAAATATTTGTTGCTGTATTTTATATGGCATTGTAACAATTTGAGTTTGGATACTGTCTACGAGATAATATTGTATTAAAACTCACAGTTAAATGTTGTCGTACTCTGCACGACAGTTCAACAGTTGTATAAATGAAGTTTGTATTTGATTTTTATAATGTGATATCTGGCGACTCAGAATGGGTCGTGTGGACCTATTTTGGGGGCGTCACAGTATCCGCCTTTGGTGCCACCGTTCTAGCTGGACTTGACTTTGGTGCACAACAAAATTGGGCTAGGTGACCTTCTTTTCTACAATTGTAATATGCTTTGGACCGCATCACGCAGTTTGGACTGATATGTCCCTCCCCTCCGCATTTGAAGCATACAATTGGTGGTCGCTCTCCTTCCTTGAAAATGGGTGTTGGTGCTGCTGTCTTTTCATCGTTGTTGAACCTTCTCTTCTTGAAATTTCCACTCCTATTATCTTGGCCATGATTACCACCGAAGTGGTTACCATTCTTGGCATGATAATTTCTCCCACGATGGTTATCATTGTTCCGATGGTCGTTGCCACTGGTACAATTATTATCGTGTTGTTGGCCATTCCCTTTTGGTTGTGCTGACTCATTATCGCGCTCCAATAACTGAGCCCTATTCACAACATCTGAATATAAACAAAGTTTATGAGAAATGAGGTATTGAAGTATTTTGGGTTTCAAACCTATTAGAAATATTCGCGTTATTCGCTCCTCATTATCGACCAAATAGGATGCAAACCGGGATAACTCCGCAAATTTAGCCTCGTACTACGACACGGTCATATTATTTTGCTCCAGCTTGATGAATTCTACCTCCTACATATGACGAATACTTTCGGGAAACAAAACAAGGGTTAATTGATATGCAATATATTATCCCTATACTCTGACCGACCAATTAAATACCAAATAAACTTAGGTAGGTCATACTAGCGAAGGAATTTTTTGTCTTTCCCCTCCTAGTTCTTGTCTCACATCTCAGCCAGGGATCATATCCCTAAGCTCTGATATCAACTATGACGCCCCCAAAATAGGTATATATTACCTATTCTGAGTCGCCAAATACATGGTACAAAATATAAATACAATCTTAAATATACAACATGAGCTGTGAGTTTTAATACAAATATTATCTTCTAGACATTATTCAAACTCAAAATAAGTCCTCAATACATTTATTATCACACTATTTCATATAATAGTGAGGACTACTAATGCTATCATCTGGACTGTCACTCCGTTCCCCGACTGGTCCCTGCTAAGATAATGCAGAATAAATTATCGTTAGCCTTCAACAGTGTTAAACTGATAAAATATAACAAACATCAAGTTTAACTGCAGCGGAACAAGCAATCCATTAAAAGAGTCAAGTATAGAATAAAATCTACTATCTTTTATAATTTAAAAAGGATTTTCATCACTTTTATCGCTGAGACGCAGCTTAATAAATAATCCACATCATCCCTGCACTACGGCTAAGGATATTCATTAGTATCACAACCACAAATTATCCATGCACTACGGGCCAAGGATATTCGTGTATTCATCAATGGTCATGATCATGCCAACAACTGTCCATCAATGCACTACGGGCCAATGAAATTTTTACCACATCATTTGTAACATTACGATCATGATTATACCGAATAATCCCTGGTCATAATCATACCAAGTCCATTTATGCACTACAGGCCACAGATGACTTTCAACATAATATAAACATGAGGATGATGACAATGATATAAGAATTCAATAAAACAAGTTCAAGAATTAATTTATCCAAGAACCAATAACGTCCAAATTGTCAACATGATACTGCTTTGTAGAGTAAAATTTAAGAATGCTCAGAAGAATATTTTCATGAAAAAATACTAGATGAAGCGCAAATATCCAGGATATTCTACTAATTTCATGGAGTATAGAAGCCAAAACTTTAACCAACTGAGT